>CALYDF020001234.1:0-25006 GCA_944474145.2 Dicrocoelium dendriticum
GAGCGACGAGGTTAAACGTAAAAGCAGCCATGAAGGGTTGGGCACCCAGACAAGAGTGACTGCTCTTATAATGCCTTTGCAACACATACTTTGGCAAAGCTACACGATTCATCTAATTTTGGTAAACAACCAATAAGAGACGCTTCCGTTGTTGCCCCCTAAATGATAGGCAGTTAATCGTGGACTTGATCGCTGGCACACCCGAGGCAATTGGTGCTGCTGCTACTATTACGGATCCAAGGGTGCCGCGTGTTGTCTTTTGAAAGAAAGAAGTCACACATATGATTACAATACAGAACTGCAGACATCAGAATTCTCTAAGTTGTCTTGCTCCAGTGTGCCTAGGTGCGAGACAAACTCCATCAAAGACAAGCTCCTGGACGACAGAAAACAGTGGGACTTTTTGTGTATACTACTATAGATCCAAACTAAATCGAGCAGGATGTTCCTTCTCGTCCGGCATCTAAACTGAGTACCTAAGGTGAAATGCGTTTACTCTAGGAAACATCACAGTCAGGAAGTGATGCAGAGTCAGTCTTCTTTTCAGTCACTTGCTTCTGTACCAACACATGCAACGTAAAATCATTTCCAGATGTTATTTGCAGCGTACTGCGGAAACGCAAAAAGTCGGTGGACTTACGGAAACACTGACGGAACTTCAATCCCTGTCCACGGTGTACTCGAGCTGCAGGCGTCAAGCACGTTAGTTGACAAAGCATATGACGGTAATGAATGGCGCTCCACTCGTGAAATAGTTACGATCGGAAACGTTATCGCTAATTCTACACCAAGACTACCGTTGTGACTTAAGTATAAAGAGAGCGATTTCATAGTGGCAAAACTGATGTTGCAGGGAAAACTGATGTCAGTAGATAATGCACACAAAAAGGCGATGTTCACATGTTCACAAATATACAAGGTAACACAGAACAAGCAGTCCATCTGTGCAACACGGATGTCGCGCGGATGGTATTTATCAGCGGATTCACAAAGTTAGGGGCAATTACGTCGGACGGCAGACTTTTCGCTATAAGCAAACATGACCCTACTGAATTGTCGAATTCTAAAACGCCTGGCTTCAAGGGAATAAGCGTGGCGGGCTGATAAAGTCTCTCCGTAATCACGACTGGGATGACTACGTGTATCATCCAGAACACTGTATCAACTTGATGCGCGAAAATAAACCGTTAAACAAAGAAATTAAGGACGAACTGCAGTATTAGTGCAAAAAGCTGTGCAGACATGTCAGCAAGCTTAGCTGAGTGTAGCGCATAATTCAAGTTCTACTTGAAGCAGATGATAGGACGCAAACTCCACAAAATGATGTCAAAACACTTCGCCAACAATTCCTTCGCACTTAGTGAATCTTCATCTCACCCGTTCTTGACACAGCTCCCACCGCCCCAATAGTTAATCCACGCTCATTCCCGGTATAAAATGAGATGAAAAAATATTGTCTGTATCCGTGACAGCTATCCCGGTGAAGACTAAATCAAATCAAAGTCATTAAATATACCTGTTATAAACATCGTAGAACCCTTAATTTGGTTCTATAAGTGATACATTGATGAAATGCAAGTTCCCATAGTGTGAAACTTAGTGAAGTCAGTCCTACTTACAAGAGTAGGAATTGAGCGTAGCCCACGAACTAGGGTTCAGTCAATCCTCCCTGTTTAAATGTAAACAATGAAGGTATTATCGCAAAGGCGCTCGTGAGATACCTTAGAGCAACAATATCATAGTGTCACGGATTCCTCTGCTTTCGATTGAACAGTATAAACTTGCGGTTAGCTATAGCAAGCCGGAACGGAATCAGTTGTTACCACAGTAGGAGTGGACCTCGTCTACCTGGATTTCTCCAAAGCGTTCGATCAGCTGCACCACCGCATTCTTCTTCACAAACTATGAAGCTATGGAATCGGTAACCATGTGCTAAGTTATCTAGATAACCTCTGCATTCAAAGTCAGGTGAATGTGAGGGCCCCTAGCTTCATTTCTGACCCAATTGAAGTTCAGTGTGTTGTGCAAAAGGATCGGTTTTTGGACCACGTTTATTCCTGGTATTTATTAACAAACTGCAGTCGAACTTCTTTCTATTTCCGGACGTAACAGAATCTAGTACGATATTAACAGGTGGGCAATTATAGGGTACTGCATAACGATGTCTACAAAGCCTATACTTAATCATCCAAAAATCAGCTCCAATTTAACGTGATGAAGCTTAAACTCGTTTCACGCATCATCAACTTACAGATGAATATCGACTTGAGGTGTCAGGAGGCGCACTACGCGTATAATGAAGGCGAGCTCACAGTTATGGTGTTAGATGATCCTGGCTGCTTAAAACAGGTAGAAATAGCATCTCAAAAGCCATTAAACACTGACTCGTACGCAGTGCTTGCGGAAAAATCAAGACATCAATCATTTTGCTAATGCTGAACGCCTACTTGATGCCAGCCGTGGAAAACTGGTTTCAAGCTTTGTATACCTGTTGCAAGCGACACGTTGATTTATTTGAAGATTGCCAACCTAGACGATTAGATTGTTAGGGGGTTATTGCACATATAATCCCATTGTTGACTACAACCATGAAATTGTATGCTGTATATAGATCTCAGCGATGAGAAACCAACAAGGTTTATTTAATACTGACAAATCCAAGTCACGTATATCGCGAAATATTGCAACTGATCTTAAATACCATACTGAGAGTCCACCGGCTCAAGCAAGCCATGCAGTATAGTTAACTTGATTGCTAATATGATATGTTCACACTACGGGTATCCAGAACACGAAACGCACTTCAAAACCATGTAATATTTGCCCCTTCATAATTGCTTTCCAAAAAACTGCTTATTAATATGGAGTCATGCTTGCATTACTAGCTATAGCCCGTTTAACGCAGAGAACAATGTAACGTGAACCAAACTGTGTGCTCAAAAGCACTCTCCGCTACGTGACAGTTAGGAAACCTTTATCAGTGTCCATATGATTAGCTCACATATCCTCTAGCTAGATTTATGTATCAAACCGGTCCAATGAAGCGGCAAAGGAATGAGTGTTGTCACTTACTTTTTTCTCTTTCTCAAGGAGTATGGGAAATATAGATGTTCTCCATTTCAATTTTCTATGCACAATCAATCACAAATTCAAACTGTCGTTATGTGGCAGTGCATTTAACTAGATAGACTCTAAAACTGATGAATTAAATATTATTTGATATGTTTAATTTTAATGCCAACTATTTTACGAAATTTGTAAAACACCTACTATTTTACCCGTGATAAATAATTTTACTGATAAGTGTCATAACCTTTGTTATGTTCCTTGCCGCATAGATCACGAGTCAAGCTATGTTACTGTTCGATTGTATGCGGATAGGAATAAGTCACCACAGTTAAAAAAGCAGCCGTAAGCTATGTTTCAAATGTTGAATCGAATTTGGTTCGAGCTGTGGGTTGCTGCGAAGCTTTCGAGAACTCATGGCAGTGAGTACTCCAATAAGCTGTTGAATAAAGGACGTCTGCAATTGTTTCACAGCAGTTACGTGGTTCCTTATCATATTACCGTATATTATGCTGTAGTACGCGAGAATGCCGCTGGTGTGTAGCTTTAAAAGCTCAACTATTTCATGGATTTCGTAAATTCTGTTAGGTATATTAAACACAAAATTTGTCCTACCTTTTACCTGGCTTTGAATTGGTTCAGAGAAACGGAAGGTAGATGAGAACGTAATTCCGAGATTACACGTAGACAGCTGTATATGGATACGTACATTGTTAAGGGTAATAACTCTTTCGGAGCTGGAACTGCCAAAATGTCCATCACACATGTGTGCAACCATGACTAGAGGGAATATTTGTTGCCTCGAATGTGCAGTAGTGTTCCGTGAAGTTTTTCACCCCCAAGCCTTTAGACGATTTTGAGATCGTCACGAATACAATTGGGATGACCATATTTTACAGATGTAATGATAGTTAAATTGGGAAAATACAGTTCTGAGCAATAGGGATGAAGCGTGGAGAAGAGGGACTGTCATCTAAAGTGAAGGTTTGGTGACGAGTAATTAGATGTAAGGATAGCCAGACCAGGAATGGGTTCTGGATTCCAAAAGCTTTTGACTTTTGCAACAACCTCTTGCCGGATATTCGGTCGAATGCTTTATTTATGTGCAAAATAAGATTACTGCTGGAAAGCCAGAATCGATGGATAATGAAGCGTAGCTTGCATAATGCAACTGGTAGACAGTGCCCAAGAGGTTCTCAGGAAAGTCATGATGTTCATAATTTAAAAGACCCAAAGAGTTGACAGTGTTCATCACACCATTTTAGACTACCCTTCCAATAACCGGGTGACTTGTGGCTAGTTATGAATTGGCCGGTGTTTTTTCAGTTTTTGGGACATCCTTTGTGTGAGGAATGATAAATGAAAACCGCCACTTATCTGGAAAGTGGATAGATCCCAGCGATCTGGTGAACATATTCATCGGAACCAGTATTATACAAGGCCGTTCTAATGGTGGTAGACAGAAATCTATCAGTTCATAGGATGAAGAAATATCTGCTTTACATTAAAACTTGTTAGATACCCTTGAACGTGATGTCGGCTGTGCTTTAGTGGTAAGTTAATGAAACATCTGTATACACAAGTATATTTTCATGTTCGATCTCATGGAATTTGCAGTGAAGTCATCGAATGCTTCATAGATTGCAGCTGGGTCGGGAATGAAGTCAAAATATCTGTGATCAGTGGACAGCAACGATTGCTCCCACTAATTCTGACAATCTTCCTCGCCATGCAGCTTGTTCGTATGGCTTCACATTATTTGCTTTTTGCCCTGTAAGCTGCTCACTTTTGAATCTAGTCAGAAATTTGTGCATTTATAAAGGAAATGGAGTCATGGGTTTTTCTGGACATTGAAGATAATTTTCCGCTTTTCTGGCAAATCGATTATTCAGTGTTATCTCTGGTGACATGGACTACACGCTCATAGGTTGGAGCAGAGGTGGTCATACCGCGATGAATTTGAATTTAAACTGCTCCACAACAGTGTATTCACCAGCAGAGAGGAAGAATATTCCTAGTAAAATAATGGACTACCGGTTGTAATTATTTGATTACTTTTATGGGTAGCATATCGCAGTGTTGAGACGATTTTAGTGACGATTGTGATGTGGAAAGTGGTTGTAGCGTTTTATACTCACTACCAACGAGTCCGCATAAGTTATTGGTCTGTGGATTGCGTTTCCCCAGTTTGAATCTTAAGCCCAGTAAACCACCAGACCTTTTTAGACTGGTTACCAAACTGTATTCCGTCCCTACACTAATGGAAGAATACGTGTGTGCAAAGCGAACGCTGGTTGTTGTTGTCTTAAAATCACCGGCGATTTTATTCTAGCTGTCTGGTAACCCTGATGTAAAGTCAACTGCAGATGTTAGTGATACTGATCTTACGCGTGTTCTGTGGGTTGCAGACAGTGTCGAGTAGTATGTAAGAGGAGGCACCTGCAACTGACAGCAAATTGCTTTAGGGTCTATTACCAGTTGTGAGCGGAATATACGTTTGGTTGTAAATGTTTTCTGCGCATAAATGATATATCCTCCACCATTTCTGAAGAAGCGATCCTTTCGGGACACGTGGTAGTTTAGAATCGTTGGGGTAGGATTACGTTTATCCAACGAACAAAGTGCTTTGTTATATGGGTTGCGTGTGGGCACTCGAATAGTGCAGATATGTTTAGAAGATGAAATTTCTTAGTTATGAATCAAGCATTATGCGGAATCACTGAAAACAAACCAGGTATGCGTGGCGTGTTGCGTGGCCGACCAAGTATTTGTGTTTGAGTATTGTGCACGTGGTAGGTAAGTGCAAAGTGGAGACCTCGAGTCAGCCATATGTAAGTTTGGGAATAACAAATGGGGGAGTTCCATGCAAAAACCAAGAGGACTGGTGACATAAATTGCCGAGGCAACAAGTTTAGGCTACCATCGGCTTGACACTGAAATACCTAAGTTATTCGGAAAAACTGGAGTAGTGTAAGAGCAAATAGGCGACTTCTGCGGATCAGTCTGAAGTGGGAATGGGTGTGATCATTTACTGCTGCTGCTAAATATTGGTATGTTGGAAGTTGTCGCGGCAGAACTTAAATAGCCCGTAATTGACGCCACTATCATCGACACAATCAAAACTAAGATTACTGGGAGATGATTCGCAAGGCAAGATTTAGCGAAACCCGAACAGATACACCCTTAAATACCGAGGTTATTTTACCATGCATCCACACGTAAGAAGCCAGTATTCCTGATTGAGTACACTTAACATAATTAGTCACTGTCTGGGTTAACCTCGTAGCTGCCACCTTTAGTGTTTTCGAGTCAGTGTGGTGAACTCTGAGGGAAATATCGGTGTGCCGCGACAATCCTGTTGTCCCACTAGCCAATGTTCTCGCGTTATCTTTACCCTTACGGCATTACTTTGGAGTAAAGGATGATAACTAGGCGTGGCCAAGAGACAGTTATTCTTGGTCCTATTCAACAGAGATGGTGATTTACTCTGGGGGTTTTATAAGTCTACTCGGTATGGAACTTTTGATGCACCGAGTATTCCGTAGCCATACGTCTTCGGAAGACATTGGTCCCTGGACTGTTAAAGTCGTTCATTGACGTCTGGGTCCTTGAGAGCGGAGTATGTTACAGTCAATTAATTGTAATAGCTCTACCTTTACAAGAATTAGAATTTCACTTAGTCTTGATGCATCAGGAAATCAATTTAATGAGAGAACTACTGCTGGGAATAGGTGAATCCCCTTTATACGTCTGTTGCTATGAAGAGGTTACAGCAGAGAAAAGAAGGAGGCATTGGAGCTAACTGACAGCGCTCGTAAATTGTCGAGATCTAAGTAAAAGCACCTATGGTCCACATTTTATGCACTCACCTTTTTAAGCTTTGACTGAACTTTTTCCATGGACCTCGTTAGCTTTTCCGGTGTTCACGGTACAGTGCCAATTACGCATTGTTGTAGCGGTGTTAAATCTGGGTTATTCAAAATATCGTAAAATTTAGTGTGCATTGCAATGATAGGTTCAAAAGGTAGAAATCGCTGCGTTGCGTCTTCGCTTAAAAATTCGCAAATGACTGAGCAGATAAGTCTCGATGTATCTTTTATGGAAATTAACAGTCTTAGTCAACATCAGACATGTTATAAGCTCTCAGTATCATTAATTTTTACCTTATGCTGACAAAAACTATCCGCAACGTTAAAACTAATCACATGTTTTATTTTATAAAATCGTTCGTTTAATATCGCGATGAGGCTTGACCTTACCGTGGTGCGATGGTTTGTGTGCCTCAGAGAGCCATTGAGCTATATTGGGTGGCGCATTTTTGCACCTTCAGAGTCACTCATACCAGATTGGTCAATGGTTAGAGGCCAGAAAAACTCAGCCTCCTGGTCCTCCAGTTTTGTGGTTGGAGTGAAGGTGGCTCCTTACTCTTTAAAACGGACTCCTTGTAGCCCAACGCAAAATCTGCTGTCTTGCAGTCAGGTTTCTCAACCAAATGCTTTGGTTGAGAGGCCTAATCGTTCTCTTATCTAGGCCTGGGCAACCTGGTGGTATCCTACCCACGCAATCCTATGAATCATTTCTCAAGCAATTTTCTGATGCTCTGATCACCGCAGGGGATAATAAGTGATGCCCTATTCCCTGCATCGAGCAGGGTGGATAGGAGTTTGGATGCTACTGCTCAAGCCTTCCCGTCTTCTTATTCCCCCTTACGCTTTTTCACTCTTACCGTCCTGTTCCAACTTCACTTGTATCCCCCATGTTTTCAACCCCCCAATTCTCGGCCCTCCCCAACTTTGCTTCAATAGTCACTTGTCTATTATTTTCAACTCACAGGTGAATGCGGAGCTTCATTCCTGCCCTGTCAACAGGCCCATGTCCAAGTAAGCGGTCAGGCCCAGTGCATCGGCTTTCATCGGAGCCCTCGATTCTAATTCAGAGTGGCATGCCCCAATGTTCGCACATTGCTTCAGCTTGATCAACAGGCAGCAATTGCCCGAACATTAGAGGCCCTCTCGATCGATATATGCCGCTTATGCGAGAACCGCCTTCAAGACTAGAGCTCTGTGCTCACTCTGTGATCCTCTTCAGGTGACACTAGCAGCACTTCCGCAGCACTTTCTCTGGTGAAGATGCAGCTTCGAACACAGGCCACGCCAATGTTGGTATTGCCCAGAGTCCCCGGGCTGAAGCTAATCTGGTTGGTTTCCAATCATTAGCCGGATGCGTGCGGTCCGATTAACTGGCTCATTCAAAACTTCGAAGTTGCGTGGGACTAAGATATGTCTACTCGTTATCGCTTTCTATGCACCGACAAACTGTAGTGATGACTAGGTAAAAGACGACTTCTATCCTCAACTGAACGAGCTCCTTCGCCACAAAAGAAGTTCGGACACTGTTGTGCTGGCTGGGGATCTGAACGCTCAAGTTGGAAAATTATCCACAAATAAGCTGCATCTGGGCGGCCAACATGGTGTAGGCTCCCGTAATGGTAACGGTGAGCGGTTACTTCATTTGTGTGAGGATGCTGGCTTATTTATTGCGAGCATTAATTTCAGACACAGCACCCGCCGAAGGGTGACGTGGCGCCCACCAGCCTCTAACCAGCTTTGGACGCAAATCGATCACATTGCGATAAGTTACCGATGGAGAAGCTGCGTCCAGAACTGTCGCTCGATTTGGAGCACAGGTGTTGACACCAATAATGCACTTGTATATTCTAACCTGCGAATGCATTTTGGCGGACGCTGGCGAAGACGCTGTGAGCTTATTAACACCAGCCAACTGACAAATCCAGCTGTTCGGAATGCGTATGGAAGTACGCTGTCATGCGAGTTGGATAAACGCTCACAGCATGCATTTGAAGCTTACTGGTCTCATATTCACCAAATCTTACTAGCAGCATGAAAACCCTCATGTGGTATGTCTAATTACTAACACGGACATTGGGTCTCTTCACAATCTCCGGAACTTATCGATGCTCGCCGGCATATTCCGGCTGGAAGCGAACACAATGAAACTCCCAAAGAGATCCGGGCAAAACTCCGTGCTAGCCTGAAGAGAGACCGCGAATCCTGCTTGTCTCATCGTGCTTCAGAGAAGGAAATGGCTGCTGCCCTTCTTAACCGTCGCAAGTTATTTCGTCTGATTCGGTAAACGGGCAGCAGGAGACCTGGTGTTAGTGAAACTATAGGTGACGAGAGTGAACAGTCTATAGACAACTTATCAAAACGCTTAGAGCGTTGGGCTGGACACTTTGAAAGGCAATTTAATCGGTCGGAATGGTCAGACTTCTCGCCGACCACTGATCGCCCCGCTCCTTGGGCTGTTCCTTTCGATCCACCCTCTCGCTCAGAAGTCGAACGTGAGATCGAACTGTTGTACTTAAATAAAGCCTCGGGACCTAATTATCTTCCTCCAGCCCTCTTCAAATTTGGGGGACCTGATCTAGTGGATTTATTACACGCGTTACTAGGCAAACTGTGAGAGCAAATAACTGTCCCAACCGATTGCAGCCGCTCCGTCGTAGTCCTAATTTTCAAAGGAGGCTCACGATCGGAATGCGGCAGCCATAGAGGAATCAGTCTGATCTCCATCGCCTCCAAATTGCTTGCCTCTCACATCCTTCACAGACTGACTGGAACACGTGAAAGCCAGATACGCGAAGTGCAAGCTGGATTTCGTCGAGGTCGTGGCTGCATTGACCACATCTTCACCTTGCGTCAGTTGTTGGAGCACCGTCACATACATTGGCGACCCACCGTTTTCGTGTTCCTCGATTTCAAAGGTGCATTCGATTCTGTGAATAGACATGCACTTTGGGACTGTCTACTCAGGAAAAGTGTACCTGAGAAATATGTGAATATTATTCGAGCATTATACCCTCATAGCTCGGGCAGAGTGAGGGCTTACGGCAAGTTGTCGCCGCCCTTTAATATCTCCAGCGGCGTGAGACAAGAATGCCCGCAGTCACCTTTCCTCTTCAACTTCCCTGTTAACGAAGTCATGCATATCACATACACAGGACACGACATAGAAGGTGTGGATCTGCTACCAGGAGAACGACTTCTTCACTTAGAGTAGGCTGATGATATTGTCCTAATCTGTGATAGCTCACAAGCGTGTCAAGCGACACTGGACAAATTAGCACTAGCTGTCCCTCACTTTTGGCTTTGCTGGGCACCCTCGAAATGCAAAGCGTTTCTCCAAGATTGGTCTGGACAGCCTCCTACGCTGACCGTTGGTGGGGATCAGCTAGAAGTCGTTCAAAAATTCAACAACCTGGAAAGTTGTCTCAGCGCCCGTGGGATGGAGGATGAGATCACGAATCGTATAGCAAAAGCTCGAAGCGCTTTTGCTAACCTTCGCCACTTATGGCGCCGGCGCGACATCACTCTTGCCCTGAAGGGTAGAGTGTACAATGCAGCGGTACGTTCGACCCTACTGTTCGGTTGTGAAACCTGGCTGCTTAAAGCAGCGGACCTGATGAGGCTGGTTACGTTCGACCACCGGTGCCTTCGTAATTTAGCTCACATCTGGTGGGATCACCGCGTAAGCAACGAGCGTGTTCGACGTCTTGTTTACGGCACAGGAAAAGGAACTGAACCGCTCAGCACCGTTATTTCACGCACCAGGCTCCGATGGCTCGGCCACGTATTACGCATGCCAGCCCACCGTCTCCCGCGACGTGCGCTGTTTTCGCGCAGGGGGTGTGGATGGAAGAAGGGGAGGGGTGGCCAAGCGATGATTTGGTCGAGAGGAATGAAGGCCCTCACTTTTGAGCTGGCCTCGGTTTGAGCGTCTCGGCACCCTGGTTGGGGTCCGAAAGACGATGAGTACATTTGCTTGGACACACTTGCTGATATGGCTAGGAGTCGACCTCAGTGGCGTTCGTGCTGTGAGGTTCTTTCTCCCACCCCATCATCCCCCCTCCAACCACGATCTCATTATTTAGCTTTATATAACTTCGCATAGTATTTTTGATGCACAGTAGCCGGCTGGTAACTTACCGGAACGATGCCCATCCGTTACCGGTAGCTCAGCCGGCTTGCACCAGTTGCATTGTTTCTCTCCTTTTTCTGTATATTGCGGCACAGTAGCTGAGGTGTTCCCTACCTCTAGCTAACGTGTATGATGATGACGATGATGAATCCGCTGCCCTCTCTTCCCGTCGGATTAGGATCAGCCTTTGTTAGCGGTTTACTGTTGTAATCAGGCGAAACAAGTTAAGGTTTGTGGGGTTGCGATGGTGCCAGTGCTTTGTCAGCTCACCAAGGGAATCCAAACTGAACAGTTTATCATTTAGGTCTAAAATGTGCTTAACTTTTGATGAGGAATATATTTGCTTATCATTTGGGGTCACATATTTTATTCGCTTTTGCTAGAAATGTGGAAGGTACAATTGCTGAGCTTGCCAAACACAGCGAGACTTTAGTGGGGCCATCTCAACATCGGCTTGTCATCGGTCACACTCACCCGCCAATTCACGATAAACCACAATGAGAACTATTCTTGCCAGATTTCTCTAGAGGTTTCTTGATAAGTCAGGTAGATTCTACAGTTATATTTATCGATTCCAGTCACTGATATCAATTTTCAGAATGAATCGAAACGAGCACCTGAGGGCAGTTGAATGGTGTGGTGGTAAGTTGCAGGATAGAAAATGCTGGTTACCTATTGAACGTGCGAGCAGAAACGTTTGTGTGGACAGTCTGGAAGCTGATCGATCATCACCAGTCAAGTAACAAGCTCCACAAGTATGAGCGAGAATCACCTGGAAATTCCTTACTGCGCACCGACTCTATCGATGAGTATGTCAAGTTTTAGCCAGAGGCGGCTATCGAGGAAGAACAAATCGGGATCGCTCAAAGGCACGCAGTTTGTTCTAGTAATAATATGTTGCCTTCTGATCAAACGTGCATCTGATCGAGGTCCAAACTTTAGTTTTTGATTCACAGAAGGCCCTAAGACAACTGGTACATGTTGTGTAATCGTTTCATAGTAAATGTTAAATTGACCTCGTTTCATCATTACGATTCCGCTGAAAAATTGAGTCGGGCAGTTTAACAGTATTTTATATGCCTAATATACTTTTATCGGCTGTCACTTATACATAGAAACTATCATGCCCTTCATTCAAGGACACCCTTCAGTTGTTTAGTATAACTTAAGGATATTCATTATTAGTTGCAGGACAATAAATGGATTTGTACTCAGCAAATGATTTCGGTCCTTTAAAATATATTGTTCAGATTGGCTTAATATTCATTTCGATACAAACAGTACGGATATGCTCGTGACATTTTTGCGTTTACTTATGGGAAACCTATTAAATGTACCCAAATATTCTACCCTATGCTTAGTAGATTATATCAACATAGGGAAGATATAGTATGCTCCACGTTAGGTTTCCCAGTAAATTAATCATACATGAGTGCAACTGGGGTTCGAGCGTCCAGAGGCTTTCTTTATTGTTTTGAATTTCAGTCTAGTATGCGCCGATATTTATATATATAACATTTTTACAATAATCAATAGGCGGAGTGTCATACCACTTGGGCAACAGCAACAAAACGAGGAAAACATACATATAATGGTGGGGCTAGGTGCGTTAATATATCACATGCACAAAGAGATTTCCGGTTGCCCAGGCCGAGGAATAGGGATGACTTTTTTGACCCCTCACCGAGTTCTTTGTAGTAATAAACTAAACTGAAAATAGCAAGGCGATTCACGCAAAGCGCTGGCTACGAGAACCATTGATATCCAGGTTACTCATTCGTCTTTTAATGTTCCGCAGCAGTCCACACAGAAGTCTGTTGTTAGCCCGATTGTTCGTCTGCCCTACATTAGGTACTCTCCTCCGGTTACAGAAATGCGTTCTGGCTGACTATAGCCAGACACGGTGGCCTTGACACATCGGCTGGCGAGCTTTTGCGTTTTTTGATAAAGAACCAAGTGACCGACCCAGAACTCCCCACGCTCTGAGACGCTGCTGCTTATGGTCTACGACTGCTTATTCATGTCGCCTGCAAAGCGATAGGAAGTTATTTGTTGTTACCTATTTAAGGGACTCACTCCCCAATCCGCAAATTAAGGGCTGGTCCGATATCGTGTAGTTTCGCAAACCGGTGCGCTTAAGTTCACATATATAGCTGCAAGAATAGTAAAAATGTTTGTCATCCTGTATGGAGGTACAGGAACGTAAATATGCTGTAATCAACAATCGTTTTCAATGACAGCCAAATAATTTTGGTTTAATGTGCGCATCTGGTTATAAAACCGGACTACACTGCGCATGCAATTTTATATTTACGTTGAGCATAAATTCTCTAAGTGGAATTGTACACTGACTTACCTTGTTCCGCAACACAGTCAATTTGAATCCCGTGTTTTCAATATATTCTTAAGAGTAATGGAGTAGGTTTTGCTGACTGTTGTGCAAATTTTCGTATCGTACTAATTAGAAAGTTTTGGCTTACATTTAGGTCGCTGGCTAATGAGAATAGGGTATTTAGCAGGCGTACCACTACGAGATCCAGAAGGTCGAAAGAGCGCTGGTTGGTTCTCCTCCCGTCTTGCAATAGCATGCTGACTGAGGGTGCACCCAGATGAATTAGCTATACATTTTAAACAATGTACATGGGAAATTTACATATATTAGCTTGCGGTGCGGATTATCTAAACAATAAATATTGCTGAGGGTTCATGTTAATATTCCCCAGAAAATGTTCAGCATTCCAGAGGAGACTAAAAAATAATACTGTATTTGGTACGCAATACTCCTGACTAAGCAGTATTATTGGTTGCTTTCCGTTCCAAGTTTTATCTTTTTCACTGTAAACTTAATTATCACTAGACCACGATTTGTGTGTAAAACAACTGAAGAGACGCAATAAGGAAACTGCAATATCAGGAGACGTTTATTTGCGATTCAACAAAAATAATTGTCCATAAAAACAAATGAAATCGGATCACTGCTAAACATAATTTTTGGATGCTTGTGTATACTGGAGCAAATCATCCACATTTTAGGCACAGAGCAAATAAAACTCCAACAAAAAGGTTTTCGTAGTAACCGTTAATGGTTATTTTACAAACTAATATTAGGAAGTGCATTTGAAGAAATCAATCGTTTGCTAATTTTTGTGTAAATCGTGTGCTTATTCATCCTGCGAAAAACTATGATAAACCTCTGCACAGGCTTCGCCTAGTGGATTTAATAATTTAACGCACGTGTAAATGCTTGGCCAGTGAGACTAACATACTACCTTTTAAGATAAAAGTTTGGCAAGAACACAGCCGTAATTAGGCACTAAGTCATCTATTAATAAACAGCTGCTCATGAGCAACTGTCCTTATTTAGCACTGAAGTTTGATCCAACTGGCGTGTTATAATTTACTTTGTGTGAGGAAACAAATAATAAATTCCCGACGCAAACGCATTCGCCATAGTGAATGTTTGAAATAAGCGCCTGCATTCACACCCGAAGATGTTCACGATCGTTTAAGAGTTGATTTAATTTCAACCAAAAGCAAAGCCATGAATATACGAGATATTATAGGACAGTGTTTTTGAATCATCTGCTTATGTGAGGTAATAATAAACTTAATAGACTTAGTATAAATGCATATTACTCATCTGGCGCATTACCTTTCATGATATTAGGTTACAGGTCTTAGGAAATTGAACGAATTGCCATAATACTCCTTTTCAAATGCCAACTACTTACCCCACAATAAAGAATAAAAGCCAAATTATAAGCTGCAAAAATGCGTAGTAAATAACGTTTACGCTGTAGTAAAATATGTAGTTTGAAGGTAACCTGCACATAATTTTGTAGAATTAGAATTATATAATGGATAGTTCATTTTCGGTTTGACTATGGCTTATACAAGTAAACAAACTGCACAAAGTTGGTCGGTGCATTTTGACGCAAATCACTTGTTTGCCAAATGGAAAATTATCAGTTCTTTTGTAAAGCGTGACTACAATATACCATCAAATACTCATTTTTCACCAAAAAACAAATAGGAATCTTAATTGCGGGCCAATATTATGAGCTAAAGATTCGTGATTTGACAAAAAGCACTCGTTAAGTCCTAGCATTTAAAATCTTCATGACTTGTTGCGAACCAAAGTAATATACAACAGTCTGAAAATTTTTCATGCTTAATACATACCAATAATAATAATACAAATCATGTCAGCTGTGCGCCGTAACGGCGCTTCGCTGCCGTGTGACCACTAACAATCACAAGCCAGGTGAGTGTACCACGAAGACACATGTCCGTACGAGAACTGCTTAAAACATAAAGTGTCGGTAACAGATTTATGCATATTTCTTATCCCAGTAATTATATACATTTCGGTTGATATGACACACTGAATGGCTTCCAGAACATAAAGATTGTGATTCATCGAATGATGAAATTGTTTGACTTAATGATGGGGCTTTGCTAACTATATCGACATCAAATTGTAAATAATCCGCCACTGATACTTAGTTTTGTTTAGCCACTAACAACTCAGCCAAAGAGAAATAAAAAATTATTGCATGGTTTAGGGCTCGCAAAGAGAATGTCTGAATTATTAAACACCAGGCTATGTGAAAATAACTGCTTACTTGTCCAGCAAACTATTCCTTCCAAATAACTTGATAAGCTATACTAGCCTATGTAAAAGAGCGAACAGTTGTTTTGCTGTGAGAACCAACTATAATAGACCAATTGCTGCGTGGCGCAAAAGATCCACTAGGGTGGGAATTGTGTTCATAGAGTTCAAATTGTAGTCTTAAGTCCGTTTTAGCAAATAACGACAATATGGCCGAGACAGTTTTACTGGGCTAATCAGTGCACTTGTGCGAATCCCACCGTTAGTTAAAACTAGTTATTGACTTCATGAGATGTTATGAACAAAACTGTATCAGTTGTGTTGAACTCAGAATAATGAATTTACTTCTTTAATTACAAAAAGCAACACAAACTCATGTGGGATAGTCGACCTAATAAGAAACGTTGGACGCGGAGGTTTAGGCCATTAGCTGAAGCTCTGGAGGCTGGCATATTAGACAACGTGAGTGATCTAAATGTTGACACGTCAATAAACGTATTTTCTTCGCCATATTAGAAAACTGGCTTTTTAGCTTTGCTTTCGTTGAAGCTTAAATCTCCAGTTTTGTGTACCATGGAATACAAGGTCCGACGCGCACTCAAGAAATTGTCCAAAAGATGAATGCCAAGGTGATGAGCGCACGAAAGTCATTTGTCGCGATCACAGTGAAACCTCAGCACAAAAATGCAGATAATTACAAGGAGCAGTTTAACGGAAATTTACTGGTATTTCGAGATCTGGACAGATACAAGTGAGTCAAGTAAAATTTTTGTTCTATTTCCTATAAACATTGGTTCAGTACGTGACTAGCAGGGGGAATATTTTCATCAAGATTTAATGAATAAGCAAGAAATATATCAAGAGGACGGGAAAACATGATTTCTGATTATAGTTGGAGTACCAAATGTATTTCGTAAAAAATGTGTCGACGCAATAGCCAAAAGCGCAAACACCTATGCGATTAACAACTGTATTATATCCGTCTTTGTGTATGATACCTGCCTACTCTTAATTGGACTGAAGTCACATGTGCACATATATCTTGCTATTTGATTTGCATCGGTTAATAAACTACCAGTGTGAACACATTCATCTTTTAAAACAAAAGCCACCGCTTACTGCAAAAACTACTATCGTGTCTGAACATGCCTTTCTCTTATTATATCTGAAACATGGTGAATTTGGTTGCAGAAATCAACGTGCTTACTCATTAGTGTTCCCAATTTGTGGACCCGTCCCTATGTAAACATTTTTGTGGCATCGTCGGTGTATGTGCCTTTTACACACGAATAGCATATAGTAGTGCCGATCATCAAACCGCTTGATTTCCGTTGTACGGTTTGACACATGGATCAAAGATCTGGTCAGGAACCATGGAGTCTCAAAATCGTGATTTGCTTCGAATTGCAGTGCAACTTGAATACATAGTCCGCGGATGGACGTCTATATTATACGCAGTTTTCAACATATCGATCTGAAGCGAAAGCAAAGGTAGCACGTAAGAGAACATGGAAATTAGTGTTAGCAAGAAACAATGAAGTATATTTAGGAGAAGCAACAGTAATGAAAGCATTCCGCATTGTCTTTGAACTACTTAAGTGGTATAAAAGTGCCCGTATATATCCTGCTCACGTTACTCCAAAGTAATGTTTAACTCGAGTGACGGAAGTGTAGATGAGTTAACATTATCTAGCTGTATGTTTTATCCTTATTTAAATGTGATGCTTTTATACATTAATTTTAAAGCCTTTATTTTATGTACTATCCATTATTTTAACACAGCCAATGTTATTCTCTTCGTTATCTACAGAGTGTAGACATTATCTTGAGATGGTTAGCGGAATAGTTTCAGACGTACATCTCAAGAAGTGTACATAATTTATTCAAAATTTTCCTGTTAAATATTTTATTCATCTCTTATCGCTTTAGCGCATTTGAGACTTTGTGTATATCTGTCAAATATATGTGGCTGAAAGATTAATATTAGTAAAGAAACAACGTGCATAAATTCATTGCGTAAGGCTTTTAAGAATACTCCTGTCTTACCACCATGTTCCGCTACGACAGTTATCTATGCTCTAACAGGTAGGCAGGTGCACTATTACGATTGGCTTATATGTAAGTTTTGCATTTTTGGTACTGCTATTCATCGCTGTTAAGTACCGGTCGTTCAGACAGCTGAAAGCGAGAGTAGCTGAGAAATATTTGCTGTGTTTTGTCGATAATGTGCACACTGGAATTTCAGTCACAAGTATAGTAGACTAATATTTACCCCTTTATTATGAAATGGTAACAAACTGCTAGCATCATAACATTTGTGGCAAATGTGCTATGGTGGTCTGTAAACTGGACCAAACCACTTCGATCGATTCCTCGATGAATGGAGCAACCTAAGAAGCCCACCATTTTGTCAGGAATTCAGCGAACATTCATCCGTGTTACGTCAAGTGCAGTTACAGTGTCAGCTTCCAGCAGCGATCCACACAGATTATATGAAACAAGAGACGCGATATTTCAAAGCCGATTGATAATGTCCAACGGTCACACAGAAATGGTGACTAAGGGCCGGTTTTGCCGTGAAAAACAACGTGCACTCGGAAATATGTTTTGAACACAATATTAGCTAGTACTTTTGATTAGGTGAATGCTAGCTCTCATCAGCGCTAGCATGTTCAACACAGATTGATGCCTTACCCATTTAGCCGATACACACTTTGCATGGGGCTAGCGAATTAGCGTGGAAACACTTTATATTGCACGCTGGGAAATAAGTTTGGGTTTGATTCAGGAAAAGCTGAGGTTCTCTACTGGTTAAACCAAGCGTTTTAATCTACATGCAACAATCTGTATTCCAGCTCCGGAAGAAAATTTGAACTAAATGGTTGTAGAGCTTAACCTTTACAAATACTAGTTTTAGCTTGGTTGTGTCTATCGTGTATTGTTAGTAAAATGTTAAGCAGCAAAATGAGAAATGATGGTTGAAAATAGAGAGTAATGTAATTAATTAAGCCTGCAAACTTCCGAGAAAATGATAGTTTTATGTAGTTACTGAACGGTGAATTAATCTCATGAAGTTGCTAAGTTATGGTTGGCACGTATACAAGGTTAAATACAGCAAGGTTCAAATTAATACCGGGATAATCTGCCCGTTTTTTGCATTTAGCGAACGTAGCATGAAGCTAAGCAGCGCAATAAATGGATGGAACTAAATAAGGTCATTTTTCTTTCCAAGCACCACAACTCAATTGCAATCGGAATTCTGGCAGGTTTAATAAGCTAAATTAAAACAGGAAATTATATTTCGTTTTCATTCGCAGTAATTGAATAAGCCCAATACCGCTACAGGGCATCTAATGTTTTCGTGTGGGTAAAATAAACTAAAATGTATCTTCACGATGTTACACGAGGCACACCAAAGAAGGCATGATCAGTTTTGTACAAGCCGATTTGCAAAAATTGCTATTTGATCAAATATTATCCTTGGTATCTGTAAGTGATGAGGTTGTTGAGATCCAGCATATGAGATGTGCCTGTGTAGACTTAATGTTGAAATGTTGAAATGGCAAACTGATTTGCGAATGCGAAGGGGTCTATGAACGCGAATAATAATATATTTATTAATGACAAGTAAATGTAGATTTACTGACTCAAATTGTGTTTTGGTCATTTGGATAGATTTGACCTCGAACCGATTGCTTGCGGCGCTGGCTGCCGTCACCTTTCGCCGTAAATCATGGTACTGTGTTTCCTTGGGTCGCGTTAAAATCATGTCCATATCCAGTTGAGGGAACCATGAGCCTCATGAGAGTGGGGATCTGAATCTCTGAGTAAGGACTATCTTTGCAAGGTTGTAAAGTTCCAAAGATGTCAGGGAACATGTTTGGAACATTAAAAATTGGGGCGCCGGATAACAGGATGTCGAATATGCGGCCAAAGGGAAATGCAGTGGAAGCTTGCAAGGAAAGGTGAAGAAGGTGCTACTAAGGATAAACTGCGGAACCATTATGTACTGTGTATATAAATTACCGTACTTGTTAAATATATATGGCCATTTACAAAAGGACAAGCAGAGGGAAATGTAAAGAGAAGAGCGTTGGGACAGGAGACTTAACAACAGCAAGAAATAGAAGGTTTTGCTACTAGTAAAGGGTATGTGAATGTCAGTATATACGAGGCTTTGTTGTTGCGTCACGCAGGATGACCCCAAATATCTGAGGGAGGAAAGCTAATGCAGACTGAGTAATAGCAAGCAAGAGGTTGAGCTTGATCACCGTTTACAGCAAAGTGTATAAGCATTTAATGGCATAATAACTATGTGAACACCGGTGGACACAAACCAATTCGCTGCGTCGTGCAGAGTGACTCAGTTAACTTATCTCGCTAAGCGATGGGAGTTAATGCAAATGGGGTGATGGGAAGCAGGTGATGGCGGTGAACGTCGGTTTACAGTAAAGAGTAAAATGGGTTGATGCGGATAATGGTATATGTGAGCAAGAACACGTAAGAAATTAGGACATACCGTCGCGCAGTGTAATTCAGCGTTCTATCCTTGTTGGGAGAAGTGAGGGATTGAACACTGAGTAATAAAAGCAACCAGTTGGGCTGGATGCCGGTCTACACGAAGAGTCAAAGCAGTTGGAGCCAGTAGGTGGGTAAGTTCATACTAAAACATAGGAGACTAAAGCGCTGCGTCGCGCAATATGTTTCAGCCGTCTAGGTTTTTAAGCGAATAGGTCTACTACAATAGAAGGGTGAAATGCATGTGTTGTGGCCGGAAGTAAGTTTGCAGCCTAAAGCCAAGGATGTTGTAGCTTGTAAACCGTACGGGCACATAAATACATAGGACGCTAGGACACAGCGTCGCGCGGGAGAATTAAGACGTTCTCGGTTATTTAGAAGAAGCGAAGTTATGAAGGCTAGCATGCAAGCAGTAGGGCCGGGTGCGCGAATTTGCGCTACCGATGCTGACGAGAGGTAACTCGGTTAGCTTCATTGCCAGGGTTTAACTTAGGGATCCCTTTGTACTTCCTTTTCATAACGTTGCTTCAAACTGGTCTGGACCAATAAATTCTCCAATAGAAATTGAGTAAAAAAATAAGTGTAAATTAGTGCGGAATGCTGCAGCCGTTGGTATCGCTCTCATTTCCATTGACAGCTGTTCCAAACGAATACATAACTATAACGAAAGAAACTGTAGCGCTTTTTCCAAGGAGCTTTTGTTAAGATGATCGAATAGGGTCCAATCCGTAATGGGTAGCGCTCATCCACATTCCGTCAAACAAAAATCTTGGCAATATCGTTTGGTTTGTGCAGTATCTGAAAGAGGAATACTAGGTTAACGTTGTTCCTCCGGATTCAAGATGGGTCCAGCCGGAGCTTTGTGCGTTCGCCATGATATTTTAGTGAACGTGGTTTCGTTAATCGCTCCGTAAATGGGCGGTGCACTTTCTCCATTTCTATTCGCCCACTTTTCCGCGAGTTATTTTATACTGATGAGAAGTATTTTAAGATAGGTAGAGCGCAGCCCTTATCCAAAGAAAGTCTGGGTTACATTAGCACCAGCGACTTACAGATGTAGCCGGTGACGAACCTTACTTTGGCTATGCTGTACCCCACATGTTTGGCAAAGTTTAGGGAACTAGATTAGTATACTCCTAGGTCCTCGACTGCAATGCACGTGGTAACTGGTGAGCTGTTTATACTCAATGAATCGGATAAAAAAATATAACGGTCGTTGACTTTGCAAGTAGCTCGTGAGAAGTCCAATTTCCAGTAGCCGCATCGCTGAGCTAAGGAAGTAACCTTGCTCAGGACATAGGGCAGGCCAGTGCCTGTTCCGTTCGGATCAAAAGAATATACAACCTTACTATCAACTGCAAATAAGAATGGTCTTTTGTGGGTGAAGCAATAAACCTATAAACGTGCAGTAGAAATACTTGTGGGCCCAGAACACTATTTTAAAGACGCCACTAGTGACAGGCCTATATTGTGATTCTGCTCTATAGGACCGTACAATTTGTGTATGCTCTGTCAAATAGGATGTAAACCATGACAGGAGCTGATGCGATATACTGAGTGACTGAAGTTCCGTCAATAGACCAGCGTGCGGGATGGTCAAAAGCGTATTTCTTGTCAACGAAGACAAGGACAAGTTCAATTGCTCATTTGTTCGCCGAGCTGCGAAATTGGTTTGCAAACGTTTCACCGTCATGCGAGATGGCATCATCAGTGCACCAATGGGATCACCTATATCGGGACTCATCGCGGAGATGGTAGTGCAGAAATTGGAGGGAGATGTACTCCCACTCATTAATCCGAAACTGTGGGTCCGATATGTTGACGACACTTTTGTAACCATTAAACGCAATCAAGTTACAGTCGCACAGCAGCTATTGAACAACGCCATCGAAGACGTCCGGTTTACAATGGAAATGGAGACGGAAAACCAACTGCCTTTCCTGGATGTCTTGGTAACCAGAACCATGGAAGGGAGGCTGCAAACTTCAGTTTACAGAAAATGGACTCATACGGACCAAATTCTGCATTTTAACAGTAACCATCCGAAATGCCCCAAAGTAAGCTGTGTGCGGACACTATTTGGTAGAGTGCAAACACACTGCAGTACCACGGAGGCAAAGAAACAAGAAGAGGAGCATCTATTTAAATGTTTCCATCTCAACGGATATACACGAAGCTTCATCCGAAGGTGTCTGAACCATAACAAACCAAACAGACAGTCTACACTAACGACGGAGAGACGCGTTGTTTTAACTTAAATGAAGAATATATCCGAAATGGCAGCAAGACTATTCAAACAACATCACTTTATCATAGCACACAAACTAACTGCTACACTGAGAAAGACTCTGTAGAAACCGAAAGAGAAACTGGAATCTCATGAGCATTGCAATGTTGTATATAGACTACTAGTAAAAGTTGCGAAAAGGACTATGTTAGCCAAACAGGCAAAAATAACAACATGATTACAAGAGCATAACAGAGCATGCAAAAGACACTATGCATCTTCGCTAATCTCAGCACACGTAGATGAAAAGGAATGCAGCTTCGATTGGGCCAAAACAGAAGTCCTGGCACGAGGTGAAACAAGAAGTGCAAGGGAATTCCTTGAAGCGTGGTTCTCAACACAAGATTCAATCAACATGCATATCGAGATTGACCCATTTTACCAACCCCTCCGACGGAGAGAACTTGGAGAAATTATGAGACGCCGCTTGAATAGGAACAACCCAAGGGACGACCTCCGCCACGGGGAAATGGATAGGGATCATGGGATACAGATCGAAGCCGCCACTTTCGAAATGTCACTTGCACGCCGATCACGGGACGACAATCCAATCAACGAGATTACACTCCACATCTCGAAGCACTGATTATGCAGTCTCGCATGACGGTAAAACGTTTACAAACCAATTTCGCAGCTCGGCGAACAAATGAGCAATTGAATTATCAACCTGAACTACCAGTTTTCCGAAACATTTTAAACAAGGACGTGTTCTTGCCTTAAATAAATTTATTTGTAACGAGAACTAGGAGATCAAATGGAAACATGTGACATAATTTGCATGGGAAAAATCCAAGTTGGCACTTATTAGTTACACCGAGCGACAGCAACGACTCAAGAACTTGCCCATTTATTATTCTCTCCATCACTGGTGACGCGACAGGCATGTGGCTGATTGAACTGTAGTTGTCAATATTCTGCGTGACTGGAAAATTTGCGCCTATGGGCTTAAAGTGAAATTAGAAGCTCCCAGTCCAAAAATCGCAACCTGCTCATTTCTGAGTTAGGTCCTCATATACTGTTTGTGTTTACTTTGCTGAAAAGCCATCAATTGCCGCATTTTGGTTTTGTCAAACAACAAGGAACCAACTCAGCTAGTATAAAACTTTGGTATAATATCTTGACATTGCATATAGATAGAAACACAGAATTCCACTGTACTTGCGTTACCTAATTTGACGCCGTGTGAACTACGTTGCTTTGATTTACTCCACCATCATAAAGGGAGATATCGTTTTCAGTAATCCTTTGATTTACCAAATACGAATATATATATATATATATATATATAAACATATAGAAATATATGTGGAAACATGCCTCGGAGGCGTCGCAGACTGTGGGAGAGGTTACTTCTAAGTTTCCCTGCCAATGACTACGACGGGAAAAATTACAACAAGGAATAAGCGCCGACATTTCGAAGAGCAGCTCGCAGTTGCCGCGAAGACCGCTCCAAACAGCAAATTTGCTTATTTAACGCGAGGCCTGAAACCAACCGGTGATGTGTCTGTGCTTGTTGGCCCGAACGGACAGCCTCTAACCTCCAGTACTGAGCGTGCTTCCGCGTTGGTGCGGAACTCCATTTCTGCATTTGCAAATGACCAGGTGTCTGTTCCGAGTTCGTCGTGTACCGCTTTTATCGAATTCAACGGTTTGGATTGCGGTTTTGGAGAAATATGTCAACTGATCGCCAGCCTTGACGATTCTAAACCTGCCGGACGTAATAGGCTTTACCCACTGATCTTTAAGTTAGTTTGAGTCATCGTCACTCCTGTTGTGACTGACCTCTTCAGCAGGTCGTTGTCAAAAGTTTCGTCGTCGCTTGCCTGCAGATGTTTGGTGGTGATCTTTATTATGAAAAGGGGCCCCCACAGCAAAGTAGACAACTGCAGACGAATTTGTCTGACGTCTAGTCTGGAACTAGTTTTTGGAAACATTGTAAACAAATGGCGTATTGCAGTTGCTACAGTCAAAAGTGTTCCAGATGCCCGCATAGCACGGTTTTATGCAAGGCTTCTGATGCATTACAAAATTGCTTTTTCCGAGGCTTGCTTGGTTGATGACAACAAGCAAGGGGAAGTGGGTGCTGGACGTTTAGCGACAACTTTAATTAATCGAATTTGACGACGTGCTTATAAATTTCATTGGTCAACGGAAATCAGCAACTTTTAATACGGATGGATTATGTAGCACGGTAATAACACGAGTAGCAGATACATGCAATTTATTCAATCTACCGAAGTAGGTTATCGGTGACTCGTCATGGCATTCTTGGTAAGAGCGGATGAGGCAATTGTACGGAGTGAAAAACAGCATGAACTAACATAACCAGTAAAGGTGGTTAATGATATTACTTGCATTCACAGAACAAAAATCGCCCTCTCCATCTGTTCATTGTTAACGGTATATCAACGAATCAACTTAAAATTTACGCTTTTTGTGTCTTACATGTGTCAATTAGATCAGACGCGCTTTCAATCGCCACGTTGAACAATGAACAATGAACAGTAATTTTATGCGGGTTAAGA
>CALYDF020001237.1:0-24983 GCA_944474145.2 Dicrocoelium dendriticum
TAAGCTTAGGCGAAAACTCACATTAGAGGAACGAACAGACACACTTGCGTTATACTCCTTCCTTTATTTACCGTCTGGTGGATGCCGACTAGGGATTCGAAGATGTAAATCTGACTACTGGAAAGACGTGGCAGCAGCAAACGAAATCATCACGAGGTGAGCACTTTGATATTGCAATTAAATTCGTAAAGTTAAAAAACTGATACAAAATGGTCGGTAACTGAAGTGGGAAAAAAGATACAATATAGAGTAAACACAACGGCTACAGAACTCCATCTGGAGCGTGCGCTGAGAAGCAACCTTTGCTAAGACATTCATGAAACATACTGTGCTATTTTGGATGGAAGAAAACCATCCGACCTTAACTTGTGTCTATAAGATGATTTGTTGTGAGTTATGCGGCTTCCAAATTTGGGAAGTGGTCAGCTCTTTATCAGTGGGCAACAGCCCAGGAGTTCTTGAGGTTTATTCTGAACTACCAGCGTTGACTCGACTTGTGGGTGATTAAGGCTATTTGGATCCACTCTTATCTAGAAAATGTATTAAGGTTTCCGCGATAAGACCTTGAATGGACCTTCATGATGCGGAGTCAAGTGTCTTCGAACAGGTTCTATGTGGATAATACTAATGCATAAATATGTAAGTCGTGATGTATACTCTGCTCGGGCGTGCTTAATCTATATAATGGCTCAAAAGTGGTACTTCCGATGTTTAGCCTAGGACGTCCCACATGGATTATTCATCAGTCCACTGTTGTTTGCTGTGCACGTTAAAAAAGTACCAGAGTTCCTAGGTTGTCTACTCTTATGTTCGCGGTCGATCTGAATTTCTGGTACACGGTGAGCGACTCTGGTTGCTACCAAGCTTTGCTACATGCTCTCGACAAACTACATGATTCGTCCGTTCTGTGGTGGATGCTCATTAACAACGCAGTGTTCAGTTATGCTCCTGTGATAAAATGGGCTGACGAGGCACTACATGTTTGAGGGGAGGGGAACTAATTACCTCATGTGTCTTAACAATTTGACTTAGGTGTTTCATTTGCTCCGGACTTCAAATCCATCCAAAACTTGGAGCAAGCGGCTAGCAAGGGGTTTCGGACAGTCTGGATATATCGTAGATCATTTAGGATGTTGACGGAAGAAATGTTTATTAAATTGTTTACGGCCTTTGTTAGACCGCACCTGGATCACTGCCTCCAGGTTTTCCTCCCTGTCTGACTCCTGACGGGGTGGCAGTAGAGCGGGTCTTGAGGAGCGGTACCAAATTGATGCGAGCGCTGCGACACCTGTTATAGCCTAACAGGTTGTTCAAGCTGAGCATGTTTTCACTTCAATTTCGACGTTTACGAGGCGGTTTCGTACTAACAGGGTGGATCAGCCCCGGCCTATCTTGATTTGTTCATGCTTCGCAGTAAAATTCCGCTGAAGTTTATAAATTACTATCTGATCAGGTTTGGGATGTCCTGCAAGATAAAAGCATTGCAGCAGATCTCGACAGTCGCGATTGGCTATAGTCAGTAAGTTCTGCTCGGAGTCACTGTTATTCGCCGATATATATGCCTGGCGCTTGTACATGCCTTCCTGCAGCTTGTTTAGGATGATAACAAGTTATTGGTGTAGGACTCATTCCGGCGGAATCCATGTAGCTGTGACACTGTGATTTAGTCAGTATAAAGATAATCCATATTTGACTATGCAATTCCACCTTATATAACTTTGCATAACACTACGAGGAGAGTCATTAGTCGTTAGTGTAAGTTTTCCGAATGATTCCCACTATTTTAAATTGGGGTGAATTATTCATTTTTCCGCAATTTAGGAACCTGTATTTCTTCTAGGCATGGTTTGACGACCTGAGCTAACGGTTTAACTAGGTTCATGGCGGCTGTTTTTGATGCCATACTCTCCACAGTTGAAGCCTGTGTACCATTTACCTTTAATATCTTTAAAATAGTAATTAATTTTTGGTAGGTACCTGAATTTAGGTAAACGTTTTTAACAGAATTGCTAGACTTCCAAAAACCTGGTCTGTTCAGCTGAATAATAAGTTGGAAGAAACGCGTAAATGTGCTTGGTGCATTTGATCAAAAGGTTTATTTTTGTGCAAAGTAGGCTAGTCTCGGTGCTTTGATAAATTAAACAGAAAAAAATGTGTACAGGTCTTTGAGTTACTGAGGTATGGAATTAAATTAGTCAAACACTTAATCAATGAATATGTCTATGAATCCACCTCGTCATTCAGTCAAATTCCATGTAATAGCTAGTCGTTTATTGCCGACAGAACATTCTGATATCCTCAGCAATTACCCTCATCCATCTGCTTTAAATCTTTTGTGTATATTTCGTCGCACTAAGTGGTATGGAAGTATTGGTGAATGTCACAGGTGAAATAGTAATTGTGATACGCTTATGCATACGTGTGGAGTAGTGATTTGTTTAAATGCCTTCTCGCGTTTCGCCCTCTCCATTCAGTTCTCTCACTGTTGCGCAGATAAAGACTTAACCCCAGTAGATTTATATGCCTACATCTTTGCAACTGTCCACGAATAGACATAGAGCCAGCAGAAACCATGGGACTAAAAACAAAGTACCGAAATAGTAAAAGAAAACACAAAAAACACATCGAAGTCCATGGTTTCGTCAGAGGGCGATTTATTACCCGGTTGCCCAAGCCGAAGTAAGATATTGACTAAGGAGACACGACCCCGAGCCTCTGGCTGAATAGACTGCCCGCAACGCAGCGGAGCGAATTCAGGGAATCGCGCCCATTGGGAGCCGTTGGATGATTGCTCAGTTCATAGCATTTCATTTGTTCCTTTGTCAAACAGGAGCCCAATGCTTCCCAGAATCACAGCATAAATGTACTGGGATACAATGCTTCGTCAGGATGAAACAAGGGGAAGTGACATTATTTAGTGAAGATTCAAGTCCGCTACGTCACGGTGTTGTTAAACGGACAATGTGGCTGTGTATGGGAGAAGGCTTTTCAAGCGAAAGCCCAATGCGTCCTGGAACACTACCGCCGAACCATTTGCTGTAACGGGAAAATCACGAACCACTCATTTGGCACCATGAGGAAGTTGTTAGGCAAGGCAGTATTGCCGCGTCCGCTCGGCGACGACAAATTTGTCTTGGTAGTTTCAAATGAATCCTTTCCTTAGAAAGCAAATGAACAACAAGGCCAGAACTCAATAGCGGTATTAGTTGAAGAAGAATAAAAGCGATTATACGAACCAAACCTCATTAATTACGCCTTCAACTCAAGGCATCTGCATTAACCAAGGTTTTGTTCCGAGAGCAAACAAACTTGACTTCATAGCGACCGTGGTACGGGGTGACGGCACTAAAGTGCACAGTGTTTATACGATATGTGAAGGGATGTCATTGGTGTAACACGCGAATATAAGAGGATTGGGTGAGCCATAGGTGGGGATGAGGTTGGATGACGTAGTGGAGGGACAACCATAGACTTTGGAAACCATGGTGCCAACAGACAACCATAATCGGTGTGAAACATGTGGTTACTTTGAAAGCCTAGTTGGGGCAGAACAAAAGTGCAGTTGCAATTGGCAATCATGGCGATGCACGGAAATAACATTTTGCCAAATGTGTAGGCAAACAAAAGTTCGAATATCGAAACCTCAGGAAATAATTGCGATGTGTTGCAGAGAAATGAACGTTACTATAATTTTAAACGTGGAGTCTGTGTGTTCTTAACAGCCTCAAGTGGGCACAACTTATGCCAGACTGTTGGTTTTAGTAGCAGTGCATGATAAGTAACTATAATGGCCCATGACCTGATATAAATTTGATCGTATCAGTGAAATCCCAATTGAGCATAATTCTTTCTTGCTAAATTTCTATGGGGCTGCAATTAGTTATGCTTGTTTCTTGGGACTCCGTGATCCATTCCACATATTACCCGCTAGATAATCTCGAAATATTATTAGTACTTAAATTATGACGGTATTATTCCCAAAAACGTATTCGTTACATCGCAGACAACACGGCACTGTGACTGGCGGATCATTTCATGTGAAGTTTTACAACTCTTGGCTTAATTTGGATTCACCAAAATGCGCGCAGCGTGTTTCAGAGATGTATTGCATACACATGTCCTGATCACACCATCTTGCTCACTACCCAGGTTTACTGGTTATTGCTATCGTCTAATCATTTATCCATCTTTTGTCTCCGACAAAATCACGACAGTTTAGTGTGCAGGCGTTCGGGAGCCCAGTTGGCTTCCGTGCTTTCCATTAAGTGACTCGCCGTCAATTAAGAGCAGAGAATTTATCCATCCATACAATCATTCCATCAGTGCCACACTGAGTTTGTCAATATTCCACTGGCTTTTGTGTACTCTATCATAGATATACTTGTGAGTTTCATAATACGTTATTATTTCTACCAGTCCATTGCCATATTAGGGTTCGCAAAACATGATTTGTTCCAATTCATTTAAACACATCTAACAGAATTTCATTTCAGGCTCCAAAATAGATTCCTCCCTGGACTGCTCTATCATCCCCACACAGATGCTGATGACTGTGGTGGAATGTTAAGTTTGTCAAAGCTAGAAGTTGACAATAGTGAGCTGGAAAGATGAACATGTTTCTGTAGACTGAATACCCAAATTTGCTTTGGGAAAATGTAATAGCAAGCCTTGAGTTCAGGGATGTTTGGAAACAATCGGTTGCTATAGTAGTTTGCTAACGTTTTGCCCCTGACACAAGGGCTTCGTCAGACCAAGTGAATCCGTGTGCATTTGTGGTAGGATTTTACAGCGAACAAGGGCTATAGGGTTTTGTATAAAAAGTTATGTAGATTGCTGTAGAAAGGTTTGATATTTACTATCAATAAATCGAAGATATACGCACGGAGAATAAATTTCAAGCATTGGGAGCACGATGACAAAGTTGCCCGCTGCGAAAGCAGATAATATTGGGCAAAAATAGTAAATATTATTAACTTTCAGCAACCGAATGAGCCAAATTTTCCGCAGACGGCACACATTTTATTAAATTCCTTAATGGAATATTCCGGCATTGTACTTACAATGACTGGCAAAGGAAAAACCTTAGTTATAATGAATAGGTCAGAAGAATTAAACAAATGGAACAACATTTGGAGACGGCCCCATATAGAGTACTTGTTGATAAGACCGTGGCGACAGCAAAGAACAGGAGTAAACCGGGGGTGAGTGATTGGCAATGTTGCATATACGGCGGAAAAACGATAGCTCTATTTTAAGTCCAAGTATGCGTTCGACTAAGTTGGTTTATCTATTCCATGCAAAGTGCATACGCGGAAGTGATTCATGTAATATGTGATGATTTCATGAGTTTTCAGGACCACAAGTCAGTTGATGATTCCTTGACATTTGATAGTTAGGATCTCGAGGTAGTTGATCAATTCACTTAAATTAGTAGCTGCATCAGAAATGATAAATGTACAATTATTGGTTGATTTACATGTATTACAAAATCGCGTACTTCCATCTTGTAACTGGGACACATATTTTGTCAGAAAGAAGTTTCTTTCTGAATGATAGTCCGTGTTTATACGACCATTGTGAAAAGTGTCCTACCATATGGGTGTCTTGTTTGGCTGTCCGACGTGAGAAACTGCGGCGTCTTCTATGCTTCGATCATAGATGCCTCCTTAACATTGCTTGTGTCGGATGGTATCAACATTTCGTAAACTGTGATATACGCATTTAGGTGCTACGTTGTGATTAGCAGGCTAGTTGCTTAGAACAACATATAACACATAATAATTCGCTTTGACTTGGGCAAGTGTTACGAAAGTCCAGTCATCACTTACAGAGGACGGTCTTGTTTTATTTGTTACCCGTTGGGTGGCGCAGGGCCAAATATGAAAAATTTAACTTTGCTGTGATAAATGAATTCCTTGGTGTCGTTGGTCCTCACACCCTCCAGGCATGAATCCACGTGACCACCGCTGTGCTTGGGTGGTTCGCAGTCAATAACTGTGGGGAGCCCGCAGTCGTTTTCTAGTCGGGATCCAGTTTAAAGCGTGTTTAACGTCGATGGATCTGCGGGGGAGTGGCTGGTTATCAAACATGCCAGCAAAAGCCAGAAGGAACCTTACGCACAGATGTCGCATTATCTTGGCATGATAACCATCTACTTGTTACGATATAATTGCAAAATGGTGTAAACGCCTGGATCATGCAAATTTGCTCAATACACTTAGTTTTTACGTTGGATCCACTTCTCTCCCTATTGTTAGTTCTCATTTCTTAGGTCACTGTAGTTGTACAGCAGCCAAGCATCGGTTAATATGGCTGATATACTGCTGTTAATGTTAGAGTCTGTGATTCATAATCCGTGTGATCTTTTAACATTAATCTGTTGTGGCGTGGACAAACCAAATAAGAGTTGTTTGGCACCATTAGGATTCAGCAGATAACGAGCCCACAGATAAGTTAATGGCCTTAGAAAAGTAAAACGTAAAATCCCATTACTGATTACAACTGATTAATACACGAAGTCAGTAATGAAAGTAACCGGTTATTATGGATTATATTAGTTATGCCCTTCTACTGGATTTATTTGTCATTCAACCCAAGATGTTGGTGCAAGTTTGACTGACTATATTGTATTTTTCTGGCGCTCTACTTTAAGGCTCACTGCACCCCCGCTTGTTTTGCATGCTTCCATTTGATGTTTATTTTACATTAATTTTATTCATCAATGTATTTAGCTTAGTAAATGTTCGGTAGATAACTCTCATACCAGCTGATTTTATTGCAGCCGCCCCAACCATCCAACGGAACTTGTCAAGCAGCAGCTTTTCAACCCGTGATAAATCAATGTTCGTTGTTCGACTTGGATAAGCTTTTGAAAAAGCTTCTATTAATTAGGATTTACTATTTGTTGTGGTTTAGTACATCGAATGTTTGTTGATATCAAGGAGCATATCTCTTTACTCGTTGCTGTTACCTTGTTTTCCCAAACCATCGTACAAACGACGGCTCGGGTAACTTTCCCCAATCATCAAGTGATCGCAATTGCACGTTCGAGAAGTCTGTCGATGTGACCGCGATGGACATTAATAGTAATGGCGGATCTATGATTAAGAAGCACACGATGTATATTCCACCGGTTCAGCAATCTATCATAGTATATTAGTACATGGCGGTTTATTTCAACTATCATATATCCAATTACAACCCCCCACCTAAATTTAGGGTATCGTTTACTTTTATGTCTGACCAAGTTAACTACTTTGCACCATTAAGTGTCATTGATAAGACAGCGAGGAAATAAACTGCGGGGCTGGCAGTGACATGCTTGTTTGAGAGATGGAGAGCTAAACTCCCATTTGATGGGATTAGGTCCATCGTGACACATCGCGGTTGTTTACAAGAGCCGAGCCACGTAGTTGTTGCACAGAGTGAACAGCCAAGCTAATGGACTGGTAAGTGTAACTTGCGAATCATTCATCGCATTAGTGGAATTTCTCTGTCCATTAAGTTAGCCCGATTTCCACCCATCGCTATGTTAAGACGGATGCAGATATTTGTTTCACCAAAGTGCAGTATCCTTTCAATAGTTTCAATGTAGTTTAGCGCCGTATAAGTGCATGCCTCTGCTTTGTGAATCCTTTGTTGTTACCACACTCGCAAGCACTCTTTAGCTTAAAGATGAAATGACCTCTGGCAATTCCAGCAACTTAGAACACTGCCTTACTTATGGGCAGTTGCCATAATTTTGACTAGTCGCAATGCCTGTCCAATCACGCTCTATAGCCTCAGAACTCCCAGCAACATCGACAATATTTTACAAATTGAAATCACTAGGAAATATTAGCGAGGATACCTCAAGATGTTGGGTAGGTCATTCACATAGATAGAGAGCAGTAGCGATCAAAAGATTGATCCTTTTTGTATGCACCTAAGGACAGTCTGCATAAACGATAGGCTAAGGCACATGCGTACGCAATGTTCACTGCAAGAATGCAGACAACCAGTGAAAAGCACGACGAAATATACCGTCAGAAGTTAGCTTTTGCGCAAGCCTCAAATGAGGTACCGGGACAAACTCGTTCGAAGAATCGACGAAAAACACGTCCATTTTGTGCCTTATGTCGACTTCACCATCATAAATCTCACAAGCAACGGGATGATGTTTAACGAGCCTTAAACGTGGGTGGGTCTCCGTTTGAGTTGAGATCTTCATCCCGTTATTTAATTCATCAGACCAATTGGCATGAGCAGTCGACAGAGTTTCAAGTCAAGAAAATTCATTTTATCATCAGTTGTGAATACTGAGTAGATTTGAGCTGTTCCGATGACACTCCAACGAATCTCTCATTCGTTCGTTGGGGAGCTTGGCTGATTCACTGGTCGGACTGAATAACCTGTTTTCGCTAGGTGGGCTCTTGTCACAATTTTTGAAGACAGGACAGATCATATCTTCCTCCCACTCAAAGGGTAATGCACAGTTATCGGGTGATTTCTGAAACACAATGGCCAGCGGTACACTAAGTTTCATAACCGAAGCATGAAACAACTTTGGGTGAATTAAATCAGCACCAGATTTCACAGTAGAGTTCAGCCCTAGGAGTAGCCCACGGACTTCGGTCACTGAAAAATAAAATTCATCTAAGCAAGAATGATCAATCATTCTGGAAACCAGCTGAACGCCTGTCAACGGGGCTTCTCTTACAAACGCTGCTGCATACGGCCTACTAAGTACACAGGCATCGTCATAGTCTGTATGCGCATGAGTACCGCAGGATCGCATCAAGGTTCCAATGGAGGAGTACGACCCGCAGAACTTTTATACAAATGCAAAAAGCCTTATATACTCTCTGAGGCTCCATCTCCTATACCCTACTATAACATAAGCCAAGCATTAATTATGTATTGCTGACACCTTTTTACAGCCTTACGGTACCTGTCGTAGGTACCAGTAAATTGGGCGTCTCGTAAAGCGCGCTAGCATTTCGCACATTTTGTGAGCAAGTGTCTACAAGTAGCTTCCATTCATGTGGCTGTATTGGTGCTACCTATCTCCTTGTGGCCGAGAAGTAGACAGCAGAGACCTTTGTGATGTACCACTTGAATGTATCCCAGGAAACCTGGGCATTATCGTCCCTCGAGCTCTCACAACGCATGCCTGAAGCGTCGGCTCTCATTTCTTGATAATTTGTGCGCTAAGTGTTTGGAGCTGACTCAAAGTACCCCGGCAGTATCTAGACAGAGCACACATGAATGGTTAAATAATAAAATTCCTAGCACCCAGTGCATGTTCGTGAGTAATCCCACCAACATAATATGGTGACTTAGAAAACACACGGTATGAAATGGACCGTACTTGGGCGACCATAAATCCTAGCGGGGAATTCCACGAACTGTCCCAAAGGTACTAGTAGCGAAAGCTCAAGATGATCCGCGCCGATGTCACCTGCCGCTTACTTTCAGGAAAGGTTTGTTCTACAAACCTCAGGGTAGTTTAGTTACCAGGCACCAATTACCTGTTTGCAGATTGAAAGTGATTAGAGTTAAACATCGCTTGCATGCATGCACAGGTCTACCATACAACATTACAACCCAAGGCTTATTGGCAAAATTGCCGGCATCGGGAATTCACTACTTAGAAACGCGAAATCGTTTGAAAGGCGCATGACTGACGAGTCCTAGAGGGTCAAAAGAGAGCTTTCTAGTGCTTTCACGTATATGCTAAATCCTGCAGTCTGAAATGGCACCGTGATGAATTATCTCTGAATTATACCAAAATCCATACTACTTACTAATAATCCGCCATCCGTCCGCGTAGCTTCTAAGCGCTGTGTCGTACACAGTCACTATGTAGAAATTCCTAGCTTCTTGCGCCAAACGCTGTCCTCTGCACAGTTAGTGACTGGCATGACAGCGAAAGATAAGACGGGTTATACCATGGCCAATTGTCAATTGTGTAGGTCAGCAGTCGTCACCCATAGCTTGATGGCAAAAGCTGCTGGCATCCGGATGTTGTGGGGTCAGATCCCGGCACGCGTCCGAGGTAGGGGCAACACTACCAAGACCCAGAATTTATAAAGTGCATTGTCTGTTGTATTTCCAAACTCGCTCAAACTGCTGACTGAGAGTGGACTATCACAGTCCATTACCACTGAATTATAAAAATCCCCTTCATTCAGTCGCAACTGTAAATTGTGCGTAGCAGTTTCTAATAACAGCCACAGCGATTCCACCGACTGAAACAAGCGGTTCTACCAAGGATAAAGTTTCCAGCTGCAATACAAAATGACCCTCCAACTCTGTTGATTAACGGACCGATGGCATATAAATCTTGCGTAGTCAGGAGGACGTAAATCACCAACTGTAATTTTCTGAGAATACCGTGTTTCAGGAAGCGAAAATATGTCTGAGTGAAAACCATGCACAAGCAGACTTAATGCACTATATTTCGTAGGCTGCACCCTTTGCTGATCACTATGTGAAGGTCTTCGCAATGTGCAACTCTGGTTTTTGCGCTAAATCAACGGGCCCCATAGGTGTGGAAGAAAACCACGTGCTGTCTACCAGAAAACCCACGAAACAAAGACCCTGTTCACCAGCTGCTCGCATGTAGTTGTGCTCCTCGATGTCCCGATTTTGTTTTCGCCTATCTGGCAGCAGAGATTTTCGTTGAACGATATTAGTAGTTTAATCATGAGTAGTGGATTTTGATATAATTCTTTTCCGTGCATATGGACGACTCTGATTTGGAAGCTGGCTGTGATGAACCTCCAGTGTCTATATCCATACCCATGACTACGTCACATTATATCCCCTCAAACAATTGCTAAATGCTGTGTAGTGCATAACTACTGGTAATGGTCGTCGTGTCTTTCGGATCCCATTCTGTCCTCTGCACCGCGCCTAATTTGCATGGCAGTGAATGTTAAGGCGCGCTATATCGGAGTTAGCTTGTAAATCATGACGGTTCGAAGCTGTCCCCAGTGGCCCGGTGACATAAGCTGCTGACTGGCGGTGCAAGCCACCTGTGGTTATGGTTTCGAATCCAGATGGATCCGATGGATGCGAAATACTGATGATACCAAACGGGCTGAAACTGCAGTCCAGTGCCTTTCCGGGCAAGTGCACGACTAGCTTATTTGGAAGCTGGCTGTGATGAACCTCATTTAATTATTGTTGGTGCTCTTCCGTTTAATATTAAAACATCAGAGCGTGTTGTGTCCCTCCTGGTAGAAAGATACAAACGAATAGCAGTAGTGGAGGATATGAAGAACCAACTAAGACATTCTCCCTTCTAAAGAACTTCCTGACAGTAACGCCTAGAAAACCAGGTGGAAGTAGCTTCGGTACACACATTGTAAGGAACTGAACGTCATATAACATGCATTCAACAGGAAGTAAGTCAGTGGAGGCTACCGCCTTTCGGAACAGAATGCTAATATCAAGGAAAGAATGTTTTTGCCCCACAAAATTGTCATCCCATAATAATAATAATTGGTTTTGTCGTTGATGGTGATACTAACTGTTTTTATTATGAGCCGCTGATGCTACGGCAGCGTAGGTCTTTCTGCTAATAATGGCCATTTATCTGCGTTTTTCCCTGCTAAGCTGCAGAAGGTTTACGAGCATCTCTTGTGTTCTTCTTCCTATGAGTGAATAAATAAAGGAATAAATGGTATATTCTAGGTAAAAGAAAGCACACCGGTGAAGGCGCGACCAAATATGCATACAAGCATAGCTGCTTTGGAATAGTAAAATATTTCGTTTTCATGAAAGGTATAACCGAAAAGTTCGTAGTTCATACGGATGATAATTTTGTCAGGTACCAGTCCGAACAGGTAACTTGATAGCACTGGGGCGAGTAAAAATCAGTCATAAATGTTGTGTCAATATGCAAGTTCGGCGTGCTTTCACCATGTAGTATTCTCTGAGCACAGGAGACAAAGTAAGATTTCGGTGCAATCGGTGTCTATTAATAAATATGAATGTTCGATGCTCTATTAGTGTACGCAAGTTCCAGTGTCTCAGTATCTAGTGAAGGGGAATCCAGTAGGTTATCCGAAATCATCTCGCCAGTGCAGGCCAACATGTGGGAAACACCGACCGAAAAAAATGGGGTGCTTTAAAAAGCTGTAGTCTCCCAACCAGTAATCGACTTGTTAGTTGAAGACATCGCTTGTCATTTCCTCATCGGTTTTGATATTATTTTAGTTGCTACCTTGGCTGAGAGCTTTCGCAATTTCTTAGTCCTCTTCCCTTTACCATAGCAGGCTCGTAAACCCGTAAATCAAAATCAGTTTGGACATAACCAAAATTAAACCACCAGCCGCGTTTTTAATGTGAAACACTGTAGGTGGTTCACCTGACACGGGGAGTCGTGTTACAGGTTTGTAGCTAGTGTTTTGTGTTTCATCGCTATAGACGTAAGCACCTACTTCATTAATTCTCTTGTCACAAAAGCTAGTGACCACAGTGATTACGTGTTTCTATCGACAAAAAACCTGGAGAGCGCTGCCTGCGTCAACAAAAACCGACGATGCAAAATACAAAATATCACTGGTGGGCCGTACTGCTTACTGAGCAGCAGACAGGTCAGTACAGTATTGGTAATAACAAATATTACCTTCGCATTCCATTCCATTAGAATCATTTGTCGCCGACACATCACAGCTAGCGTCGCCGCAATCAGCATAAGCCTCCTCAGACGATGGACTTGGGTGCATACGCACCGGTGTGTGAAGAAACATACATCGTACAATGCAAACCAGCAGTATTTTAACACGTGCATAGCGGCAAAACGACAAAGCAAGAAAAGGTTGAATCGGGTGCGACCCGACAAAGGGAGTAAAGTACCGATAAGCGTTAACGGAAAGCTTGGTTCAGCACCACGCTGCTAGAGCTAAAAGCCTAGAAACAACGAAAAATTTACAAAATTCGTTTCATTTTGCATGTTTTTTTAAACACTGGTTTTCTCAATATTATAGCTGGAAGAATCGATTAATATGGCACGCCAGCGATTCGAACTACCGATTCAAGCTCAAGGACTTTAAAGAGCCATAAAATGTGTGACTTAAGATGAACATAAAAGTAATGGAATATATGCTTTTCACTGAGCGGGATAATACCCTGTACAATGTGTCAGCTCCATCTAAACGTCAAAACGTGGTTTTTGTAATTATACTTTTATTTGACCTAACACACGAAAAGCTTAAGTGACACCACGTAACCTATATTAAATGACGTCAGTGTGTTCATTACGTGATGGGTTAATGAGTATTTATCGTGTGTTAAGTTAAATAAAATTACGCTTCCAAAACCTTGGTGTGTTGAGCTTGTAGCCGAATATCTGCTGCTGTGAACATTTTACGAATGGAGCTTTAATCTCACTAAAGCGAGATGCCTAGTCATTTTTCGGAAAAAGAGGTTGAGAGATGAGAAAGCGAGGGATCTGCGTGAAGGCGGATGAGGTGATTCCCTATTGCACTGAAGGCATTTTAACTGGCAGGGTTGTTAGCATGGCCATCGCGTCTCGTACCCATGCCCGAAAATAACACAAAACAAAGCCAATAACGGAGACGGTGATGTTGCGTATGACTAAACTACTGTTATCCGCTCTGGACTGCAGAAGATAACGACGGACTGCATGGTTAGGTAAAATTGCCAAATTTTAATTCTAGACAAACCTGTATCTCTTTTCCGTACCTCTTCTTCAGGCAGGTCTAGGCCAAGACGTATTGCAATAGAGATGGAGTTGAGAATCTGACGGAATGTTGCAGCCATTGATATAGATCTGATTTACAGTCTTATACTATTAGATGTGAAAGCATACCTATAATGGAAGGTACTGGAACATAGCCTATTACGAGATTTGGGTAAGGAAATTAGAAACAGTATATTGCTTAATAAATAGAACGCGTTCGCATTCTGCAGAAAATTACTTGGTATTAACATTTTGGTGCAGTATCTGGAAGAGAAATATTGCGATAATTTTGGGTTATCGGAGCCACAATGGTTCTAGCAGGGCTGTTTGCATATATTATAATAATTGTAGAAATCGCCGGTAGGCGCTTAGACAATGAAGGTTGTTCTTTCAATCGCTTTCTTTCTATTTCCACAGGTAGTTTATTATCGAGGGGCAGTATTCTATAATAAACCTTTCTCAGCAATTATATGGAGCATATCTGGATAAATTTAATAACATCGACTTACCTATATAGCCGATGATTGATTTGGTTTTGGTTATATTAAATACTGCGTGTTCGGCGAAGTGTAGTGAACTAGAGCATGTTACTCCTATGTCAAGTACTTTAACGTGATTGACAAAAAGACATCCGTTTATTTTGAGTGTATTAGACACAAGACTACAGTGATAGGGAGTGGCGTTGCATTTAGATGGTGAGAATTCCATTTCGTATTGGTCGCACCACCGGCCTAATGTATTAAGATCACTATAAATATGAGAAATGTCAGTTCCTGTTATATTGGTGCACAGAAAGCTGTAATGCCATCTGAAAATAAGGATGGACTTCCATGGTTAAAGCAACCAAAAGGTTGTTAGCCTACGGAATGCATATTAGTGGGCCTAAAACATTACACTGGAAAACGCTACCAGTGACGAAGTTGTACTGTGATTCCACTCTACACAGCCGCACTATATGTATACGAGCTGTCGAATATGATGATGATTATGACAGCGGCTGATTGTGACTACGAAAGTTTCGAAGTTTAATCAATAGACAAACCTGCAGAACTTGGTAGAAATCCTTATACATGTCGTGGAAAACAATGGCAAGTGCATGAGGTGAATTCAGTTCTTAAATTACATGATCTAGAAACTAGTCTTTGTAGGTTTAACATGGTTACGCGACTAAAATGTCCAGCTCTGACATGCTAATTAAGTCGCGTGGCGGCAGAAATTTCAGCTTATTCTTTGACTATGCTATCCATCACTCGGGATTCCCTAGGTGTGTGGTTGATCAGACGGTAGTTGAAAATGTTCTAACGACATACAATTTTGCTAAAAAGAACAACAACATGTTTGCAGCGGATAGTGAATGTGCCGTTTCTCATTACTAGGGAGTTGTGACGTTACGATTATGTAGAGGCAGAATTTAGCATTCTTATACAGTTCGTTGTTGGTTACATTAAACCCCTTTTAGGTGAAAAAAATATTCCGGTCCATGGGGATGAAAAATTTGAAGAAGCTGTCCAAGTAAATCCGCTGAATTGATCAGTACGCCTTCACTAGTCTCGAAGCGCGACTCCTCATTCTAGTTGTCAAAAGAAAGAGCTTCATTATCGAATGGACACAACTGTAGATACTGTCTAGCATACTCAGGAATTCAAGGGAGATTCCTGTTGTCGGATATAAGTAAAGAACCTTAGCTTGTCCAGTGAGTGAACGTACATGCCGAGTCCAGTCACGTGCAGTGATGGTGTCTAATAGAGCTATATACTTTGGAGGTACTGTCACAATTCCTGAGTAATGTGTGAGAGATCAAAGACATCTATCATTTTTTGATTGGGCGATAGTAGGGAATCGCAGCAGGTGATTTTGTAACTTACGTAGCAAGTTCCTTGGTAGTGTGTGGTTTGTTATTAATGCAGCTAAATAAAAGGGTAGGGCGTTTCTCCCTGCTGTGCACTCAGATGGAATATTCGGTATTATCAAGAACCAAGACTACCAATTTAGAGGCATGAAAGTCATGGATACATATAGTGTTCCTGAGCTTCCTCATACTTCTGATCACGATACACAAACAAATGACCGAGAGCAGTGGTGCTACATCCGCGAAGCACTCTCTCTAGACAATGTTATTGCCAAATCCCTGACAAGAGTTCCGTCATCACCTAACTACAAGGGCTGCGGTCCAAGGCTAATGAATGTAATACTTAATGACGCAAGTTCTGTTGGCTAGCTGGCTAAAGCTTCGAGCTAGGTTGCCAACAGAAATACGGTTAAAGGTAGCAGGAGAACGACCAAAAGTAGGAAGAAATTCGATGGAACCTGCAAAAGCTACTAATTCTTTATTTGTACGGTCCTGCCCAGAGACCGACACAACAGCGCCCACCGCAAGCAACAGGACCGAGCAAAGCACGAGTGAACCGTCTGATCAGGAACGCTCAATAATGTCATGCAACACGACTGAAATACATAAACCAAAATACGATTAATGGCCGGCCACCTAACGGCCGGCTTAAAGACTAACACAAACTTGACATCTATCAATGAACTCCTAATAACAAAAGCCCTGTCTTGCATGTACACAAACGCTCAAGACCTTATAAGCAAGTTGACCGAGCATAGAGAACTCCATGTCTCACAACCGCAGGACCTCGTCATGATTGCAGAGACATGGTTATCCCCTGAGATAACCGACTCTGAGATCAATTTACCCGGTATGTCGCAGCTTCGGACCGATAGAACCGGAAGGGGTGGCGGGGTGATTCTTTACTATAATACAAACCTGCGATGTGAAGTTACCGATCACCCGGAAATCCGAGCTCCCGATTCGCTTTGGTGCCGCCTTTGGTTGCGAAACAAGGACACATGTCTACTAGCCGTGATTTATTGACCGCCAAACTCAACTTCGGAAATGGACTCCAAACTGCACCACGTTTTTCAGTTTGCTTTGAACAAGTCCTACACCCACATTCTTATCGCGGGAGACTTTAACGTGCACGACATAGAAACGCCGGCAACCGACGGTATGCAGTTTGAAGCCTGTTTGCAAGAACTTATTGATAGCCACCCTCTTTACAACCACGTAACCTCTCCCACCGGATTTCGAACTTCAAACAAGCCGTCGATGCTGGATCTTGTGCTAACTAACGAAGAACTCATGGTTGACGGGATAGTTACATGCACACCACTGGGTCGCAGTGACCATGTCACTCTACTCTTTGATTATATATGCTATGCCGAGAACCCTGAAAAGGAGGAGGATAAAGTGCATACTGACACGCACTAAAATGTGTTGTCCACGCTCACTAAGGATACATCTTGGACTTTCTTAACCGAATGCCCCCCAGACGCTGCCTGGGAAACATTTACAAGGACGTTTAGCACACTGGTAGCGCACGCATCAGAACAGAAGTCCTTCCATCCCAAAAACAAGCGTAAGTCCTTTCTCAGGAGCAAAACACGTAAATGTCTGTCACGGAGGTATTTGGCATGGCGAAACCACCAGGACTGCCAGAATGCCGAAACCTGGACTGCTTACTTGACACATCGTAAGTTCCGTGTGAAACCGATCAGCGAAGACCAGGTCACGCATCAGCAGAAGTTAATCAAGCGATTCTGCACTAACCGCAAACTCCTGTACAGGCACTTTAACAGCCTTTGGAAGGTGAATCGGGGGGTTTCAGCGCTAGTCACGGCTGACGGTTACACGCGGTCAGCAAAGGAAGCAGCTGATCTCCTACGGCTTCATTACTCCCAAACTTTCCAGGTAACGAGCTCAAACAGCCTCCTCAGTTCTAATAATCCACCATCTGATTTAGAAAACATCACCTTCACTGCGGAAGCAGTGTTGAAGTATTTGTTATCCTTGTGTATCCACAGTTCTCCCGGAGCTGATAACATCCGACCAAAGGCTCTACAGGCGGTAGCTAGTGATCTACCAGAACCACTGGCTGCTTTCTATTAGCGATGTCTAAAGGAAAACCGTATTCCACCAGTATGGAAGCAAGGGGTCATCACTCCTATCCACAAAGGAGGTGGCCGCACTGATTCTGGCAACTACCGTCCAATAAAACTACTTCCCGTATTATCCAAATTGATGAAATCAATCATCACAGACGCGATGATGCAATACCTGGAAAGCCACAATTTAAAAGCCCAGAGCAACATGTCATTCGTCAAAAGCTTCCGTGTAATACTAACCTATTAATTGCACATAATAGCTGGACCGAAGCTGTTGATGATGGAGTGGGAGTCGACGTCATCTACCTGGACTTTTCAAAAGCGTTTGATCGTTTAGACCATCGAATTATTCTACGGAAGTTTCAGAACTACGGCTTTGGCGATCCAATCCTGATTTTCATTCACAATTTTATACAAGAACGACGGCTCGTGGTGACAGTCCGGAAATCATTTTCTGATGCAATCGATGTGACATATGGAGTACCACAAGGCTCGGTTCTTCGACCTCGTCTGTTCTTGGTGTTCATTAACGATTTGGCGAGATCAATTACTTCCGAGTTCCTATTTTTCGCTGATGATATCAAGATATGGCGAAGGATTAGAGGACCGGACGACCATGAACGGCTCCAGCACGATCTTAACACAGTGTTGAACGGGTCAGTTCAAAACGCCCTACCGTTCAACGTAGACAAATGTCGCGTTGTACAATTACGCCATAGACATAGCTACACTTATACAACTGGGACAAACGGATGGCAGACCAGCTCCCAGGAACTTGATCTTGGCGTGATCGTAAGAGCGAGCTCACCTGTTCAAAACAGGCTGAGGTTGCTGCCGAAAGATTCAACCAGCAGTTCGGCATGCTGCGAAGTGCATTCGGGAGATTTGAGCTATCAATCTTCCCAATGATGCGCAACTCCTACGTGCGCCCGCATGTTGAGTACGCAATCCAAGCTTGGCAACCTTGGTTGGAGCGCGACCTAGAAGCATTGGAGGCGCCACAACGAAGAGCAACAGATAATGTTACGGGCCTACGCTGGCACACTTACCACCGAAGGCTGAAGTTGCTGGGAATTTTCAGCGGACGTTTTCGAAGGCTGCGCGGCGATCTCATATTAGCGTATCAGATATTGAGTGACCCCAACCACGTATGCCGCCATTTGCTGAAACTTAGCCACAACACGCAGCTCAGGGGTAACTGCTTAAAGTTGAAGGAACAAAATAGCCGTCTAGAGTGTCGACGGAATTACTTTTCCCTTCGGGTTTGCCAATCCTGGAACGCACTCCCAGACTCAGTAGTATTCTCTCCTACCCTGGATGTTTTCAAAAAACGATTAGATGTTGCGCTCAGCTCCCAACATTTTGTTACCTAAGCTCCTCTGTTGTGGATTACGCCAAGCATGTTTTCAACAGGACTAATGTATCAAATGGACCTAAGTGAACGACCATATTTTATTTTCTCACTCCTTACCTCAACTATCACTGCGCCCCAGTGTCCTTCTGAATGTTTACGCGCGATATTTCTTTTTCATTTTACACTGATGTTAATTATCAAAAAATTCATCTCGGCAGACGTTCGATAGATGACCCAGACATATTTTAACTGCATCATATTCACCGCTACCATCGTACGGGACGTGTCAAGCACTTGCTTTTATCCCGTGATAAATCATTGTTCATTGTTCATTGTTCATATAAAGTATCCACCACCTCGGTTAGTTATGCATCCGGTACAGAATGTTCTGCCACTCTGAATGTGAAGAGGCTCATCAGGTGCACAGTACGGGTGTCATGTTTTGGTAACGAGCGCTACTTGAGGATCAGATAGAAAGGTTAAGGGGCATAATAAGTGTATCTTATGTTCGGTTTATCAAGTAGTAATGAGAAGCGTTTTAACAAGCTCATGGCTGGAAATACCTGCGGGAGAGGTATCAAATGTAAGGTTGCCACATGTATCTACAATATCTGGCTCCTTGCATCTTCGAAGCATTCTATATGTATATGCGGTTCTCAGAATAAGAACATTGCGTACATCCACATTGGCGGCAGGCGATAAAGATGTTGCCGATGTGTTGGAGGATTAGATGTGAGGTGTAGCACAAGCAGAGTGTAGAGAGATGCGTGATGCAGCGGTGTTACAGGTGTTAATAGTATTACTAGAGGATTTTGGGTGTAGATAAGAGAGTTGAAAGGATAAACCGGGTGCGGTATACCAAATAATCGCGGCAGCTAGTGACAATGAATTATGCAGCAACTGCGATCACGATTTGGAATTTTTGTGGCAAGTCACAACATGTCATACTTCATAAAAATAGTTCGGGTGTCGATAAGAGTAAACAGATGCCTCAATGGTTTTAAAAGAACAGAACCCTAGGTAAAAATTTGGACACTCGTCGAAATCTGGCATCCGTGTAGTTCATTCCGTGAGTCCATTTAGCTCGCGATTGCTACTTGCGCGATGATCGATGTCGTTTAGGAGGGTGCAATTTGCAAGTTGACGCGTGCGGTGTTTCCAGCAGATAGCTGCGTCAGGCTGTTGACGAGTCGTGGGCAGACGTACTGGGACGTTTCCATTGTCTGGATTCTCTTGCCTACCTGTTTATACAGAGGTTTGAGTGCGAACTTAGTATATTTATATTCGTGAGTCAATAATCCATTTCCCTCGTGCCGGTGATGAAAGTAGTATTGAGTATAAGGGGTCAGGGATGTCTTTCAGATAATTAAATGTGGTCAGTAGTGGGTGAAGTAGACTTCGGTAGCTGAACATCATGAACGTCTGTGGCAACACGGCGGTCCCAAGCTCATTGTCAGCATCCTGAATGTCGGGGTACCAGTGTTGAAGAACAATTTTTGTGACATTAATAACGACAGTATCAAGGAGTGGGATGAAATTGCGTTGTCGAACACAGGCTAGGTTGTCTTTTTTGCCGCAACTTTATATTATGTGGTGGTTGAAATTACCTGTCTGGAGTATAAGTCTTGGTCTATGCCTGGCGTTTGGTCAGGCTAATAGAAGTTGACTTTGTGGTAAGAGACACAAATGAAGATAGAACAGCTCTTTTAGAGGAGTCTTACCGGGTTGAACAATAATCTGGACATGGGTTGACTGAGCTCTCAGGTGAAACCTGTTATCGAAAACTTTTTTGGCTAATTAATGACATTTAGTGGTGAAGGCGAAGGGGCAGGTCCGCCTCTCTGCCGTCTTCCTCAACAGTTTGCAATGGCAACTGCCCAAAGTCAAGTTACACGCGCTTAACAGTAGGCTACTCACTCTGTCAAAATTTAGATGGTCAGGAAAGTTGTAGAGAAGCATCTTTGGAGCACCGTGAGAGCGCACACTTACAGCTTTGAAAATAGCATTTAGAAGTTCGCTGGCCGCTTTCAACGACTTGCAATGAGTTGAAAATATCCAACAGCTGAGCTAATGGCATAAACATTGTCAAAGTTCCAGTAATGGAAATCGATTATTCATTAGCGGCATTTATTTCCTTTACAAGTGAGTTAATTTGTGAAGCGGTTAAGTCAAAGTAGCAGGAAGAATTATGTTGCATCCTTTCATCAAAGCTGGGTGCGTCTTAAGTGCCGACACGTTGCTGTTCGTAGCCATTTTCGCATTCGTGTGTCCCCCTTTGTATGTTTCGCTCGAAAGATTAATAAATTGTGGATACCATGACACAATTACGGTGGTGGAAATCAAAATAAATAAACATTGAATAGGACCGATATCTTCCTGGTGTAGAGGGAAATAGGTGGATGGATACAGAAACCTAAAAGCGGAAACACGAAGTGATGTTTATAAAGCGTTTTTAATGACATAAACACGCTAGTAATGAACCTTCCTAGGATAGAGATGGAACCCCAGTGACTTGATGTAGCAAACAGCAGTTTTAACGCACCGTGCAATGGTATTGTACCGCTCAAAGATTCCAACTCCGTTGTGAAAGGCATACTCTCGTCGATGGTTTAAATGGTCAACCAACTCGTCTTTCTTATTCCGTTTACGAATTACAAGTTGTCGTCTACATATAATCAGCAAACCGTTAGTGAGTTAATAGTGTTCGTTAACGTCCTGTTCGCGTGGTCTCTCACCTACAACTTCACCAAGGCATGTGCTATTGTTGATCCCATGGTGAGGACTTGTTGCTGCCCGTACAACTTTCACTGAAAAATTCCCCACGACATGTTAATAAACACCGTCTTGCACATGACTACTAGTTAACTTCCATTCTTTCGATCACCTAGAGTGATATTTTGATATAGGCAACGGCTTGCTATTCCTAGCGACTCTCCTTTGGAAACATTGTTGCAAAATGAGGTCTCAATGAAGCTTATCGTCAGTTCATCTGGCTGGATAGTGAGATCGCTATATTTTGGGTGAACTCGTAAGAGGACTTTATAAATGTATTTGTCTGCCCTGTCAGAGTCCGCAATAGCCTTTCCAAATGTCCAAAGATTTGATGTTTTGGGGTGCCATTACCGTCAAATATGGTCCGCACGTGAACTGCGATTTGGTGAGTATTTGTCAGACAATGAGCCCTCATGATCTATCTGTGCATATACATATAGTAGCACATCCAACCGTCGCAACGAGACTGCAACTTAAGATGGTGTGACGGCTTGCGTACCTCCTGAACCCATTGAACTACACTGGGTGGTGACTGCAAGCTCTATGAGAGCTACTCTTACCAGCTTGGTCAATGGTTACAGGTCAGACAAAAGCAGTCTTCTGGTCCTCCAGCTTGAGAGTTTGAAATGCGAAGGCATTTATTTCTGTAAAAGGAAAGCAGTGCCGCTTCCGCCTTGAAGATAGGCTCTTGAGCCAAAGCTTTGACTGAGGACCCTAATCTTCCTCCACACTGGGTCTGGGTGGTTGGCAGTATTTCAGCTCACATACAGCCATGAAAATCCCCTGCAAACGTTAATTGCATCTGGCATCGGTCTTCGCAAAGCTCATCAAGGGTCTCCTTATCTGTCGCAAATAGCAGGGCGGTTAAGCGAAAATATTTTACTACTGGCGCCTCCCTCCTTTATTTCGACCTGTCTCTGTTACTCTTATCCCAGCCCCCAGTACTAAACTTCATTTCACAATTCCCAGCCTAATTGACAGTAACCGAAGTGCCATTGGAGTAGAACCCACTGCAGCCACCTTCTCGTAACACCCACCTGACACTTATCGGCTAAAGTCCCTTATAAGTCCACGCTGTCCCCTTCACCTGGCAGCGTTCGGAGTTCGTAATCTAAGACAAATCTGCCAACTGTCTACACTCGCACGCACCTTGGACACACTGGGTATTGATGTGTGTGGTGTGTTTGAAACTAAGATCAATGACTCTAATGAAGTCATTGTATTATGCCCATTCAACATTATAAGAGGAGTTTCTGCGAAGAGATCTCTTTTCGATAATTCTCCTCAGGCACTTAGAATTATGATAAAACATGAGAAACTATCTAAAGCTGCAATAATGAAATGTTTGGTCACAGTTCAGACCTTTAATAAACAATTCTTGTTTGATGAAAAATACTACCGATAAATAGACGGCGTTGCAATGGGGTCGCATTTGGGGCCACCTCTTGCCGATTTTTTCCCCACGAAAATTGAGCGCCGTACTATACGCAAGCTTTACTTGTCTCTTGATTTCTATTGACGGTACATGAACGACACGTTCATTGTATGCGACCAACAGACTGATCATCTTCACGTACTTGACCAGTTCAACAGTATGCATTCATCGTTAAAATTCACTTGTGAAATAGAGAGCGACGAGGAAATCTCATTTTTGGATGTGTTACTGCGGTGGAGAGCTGACCGATTGCTAGAGGAAACTTAATACGCAAGTTTACTTGGGTGAGTCAGTAAGGTTATTTCTTAATTTTGTGCCCATGAAAAGCAAGAGAAACCTTGTTCGGTGTCTTCACTATCACGCCACAAAAATCTGTAGTCTAGAAACATTGGATGCCGAAAAGAAGTTTACACTCACAACGCTACAAAACAACGGTTATCCTGCGAAATTTATCCACAAGCATTCTGCTATTTCTGAGCAACCTAAAGAAATACCAACTGTAAAAAAATGACTCCTTCATTTCGGTTCCTTTCAAAGTAGATATCGCATACGTATTAATGAGCAAAACATTGTCCGTCGCCGTGAACCAAACATATTCGGCTGCAAGGGTCCAACTTCTTGCAGAGAATGTTCCGTTTATCACTAAAAGACTCAAAGACAGACTTCCGTCTTGTTCCGAATATTTTTTGTATATCAGTTCACTTGCGATTGTGGTGCTGTTGGTTACTTCGAAATCAATGGCTATTACGCTGCTGCAGCCGGAGTTATGCAAGCAAAGGATGCATGTACAAAAGCTTATACTGCCTTGGCCGGAATGATTGATGCCGTCCGTATCTACCCATGTCCAGGACTAACTGTGAGCTTTGCCGCCAAGCCAACCATTTCTTTCTTGATTTGTTTGCCTTTTAGTGTTTGAGGTGTGAAAGCGCATGATGTTTACCACCTGATTGCATTGATGTATCTATATATTGCTTCGTTGATCTTCCATTGAAATGTGACCTAACAATGCGATACTGTAGCTTCAGATGGCTTCTCGTGTTTTATCAACTTTTTTCATAATTGCAAATGCCTGAGGAGAATTCTCGAGAATTCTCGCAGCTACTCCTCTTCTTCTAATGGAGTTTTTGAATTAACTGCGTTTGGCTTGTGATCCCGATATTGGTTACACGCGCCCGGCGACACTGATGCAGCAGTCACGGTCCAAGCTGGGGTAGGTATCATGGTCAGCACCAAAGCTGAGCCATCGTCGATTGATTGTATTTCGGTTAACCGACGTTTAAGTGCAGCCGTTTAAAGACATCAACTATGGTTGATTCACGGAGGAGCAAAAGACACTGTTGGTTTCTGATTTCGCTTTACGATCCCACCGACTCCAGTCCTATTGATGCCAGGGACGCGTTCGACTACTAACTAAGTACGCTACTACGCCGTGCTATTAGTTCGGATTTTACAGTAATTACATTGAATACCAGCGCAGAACTAAGGCGGCTGAATTCTTCAGCAGCTCCTCTATGTTGTAATTATAGGCTTAGCTACGAAAGGAATGAAAACAGCAAGCTTATGCTGCAAATGTATGCGAAACATCAATTTTTTATTAATAACATTAATTTTGGGCACCCTGAGCCCCGAAGTACCAGTTGGCGTCCTCATGTAGCCGGCCAGCAATGGACGAAAATTGACCACATCGCCATTGCTTACACATGGTGTGAATAACCGCTCGTTTTGAATAACCTGCATCGACATTTGTCATGCCTTAGTGGGCGATCGTGTCTAATAAAACTTTA
>CALYDF020001238.1:0-25000 GCA_944474145.2 Dicrocoelium dendriticum
CACTGCGTCGTTCCGTCTTGTTCCGGAATGGAAGATGGCGCCGATGGATTTAAGCACATACATATCGAGCGCATTGCGTTGTACCAATTGCATTCGAACGTGCCTGAGTGAAGCTGAATTAGTAAACTGCTAGAGTTCGCACTTTGAGCCAACATCAAAAACAAGACGGGTAAGCTGTTTATTTATTCATCATCAGCGCAACACTTGGTAAGTTCCATGCTTCCGCTTCGAGTTACCAAACGAAGCTATTGCGACGATTGGTGTCACGAGTTGCATCCTCGATGCATTTGATCTGTACGGTTGACTGTGTGTTCAATTTCTAGCATTTCAGGTGTTAGCTGTTGATTCATATCCGCGGTATGACTGCGCTGCATGTGTAGGTTGACAAGGTGCCTGTCTATTCCCATCCATTTCGTCATATAAAATTTCCAGGAGACTAGGAAACGTAGCTGGAAGGGTCGCGGTGCAAGGATCTTGTAGCGTACTAGGTTCATGGTGTGGTTTTATGCATTCAGTCTGGAGCGGGCTACGGCGCCGCCACCTGTTTTTGTGCGTCTGGTACCTATGATTCCCCATTTGGGCTGGCTAGAATGTTGCTGCCGTGCATGTTGAAGGAGTGTGGGCCGGCTGCGTTGATGGAACGTAGCTTCCATCTACATGTCTCCTGGTAGTTTTCCATCTGATTAACACTGGGCTGTGTGGATGCATTTGTGTGTGGTGCAGAGCAGGCTATCCACGTTCCTTCTATAGATGCAGGCGTCCTGTTGTTGTCATATGGAGGACAAAGTGATCGGCAACGACGGAAATGAACACCATTATCCCTATATATTTATATATATATATATATATACATTAGGGTACATATCAAAATGTGTACATTGTTGCCCATTTTAGGGCAATCGAGCTAACGATGCATTGTCTCAAGTTGTGGGCTTTTTTCTCATTCCGTTGCTTCATTACCAACAAGTATTTCGTTGTCGGAAAGAATCGGCAGCTATTTGCTTTGGGTTTTTATGAAAATACTGCATTTTAAAGATTCGTGGCATTTTTAATACAGCCTCACGTGTACCGCAGAACGAATATGATTATGTTCAGTGGTTAAATGGGTGCGTTCGGCTCATTGAATCTTCCCCCCCCCCTTGTTCGACAAAATTGTGCGTGGTGATATTCCATTGGAATCTGTAAACTATTTACTTGCATTTGATTCCAACAACACAACTCCTGACAGTCTGCGTGGAATCCTTTGACTAATTTCCGGTAAATAGTGCCTTAACTGGATTGTTGATTTATACCACCGTCTGTAGACGTTGTCAAGCCAAGTCAAGAAAAAACAAGCTTTATATATTTGGGTATGGTTGATATTCAGTATTTTACACTGGTATTATGAAGGAAAAATGATATAGAATAACATAATAAATCAAATTATTGTGTTTAATGCAATATACGTAAACCTAGCACTGAAGCAAGCAAGTGCGCATTACCACAAACAGTTTCTTTAGGTCAACATGGCTATGGTCCTGACCAGTAAGGTAGGATAAATTTGCGGTAAGAAGCATTGCAGAACAAGACACAAAATTTAGAGCGTGGCGCAGAAACAAATAGCGCTATGGGTAGAGCATGACTTGGTGGGTAGAAAAGGTTGTTTAGTGCATAGCTGAACAAACTGCTACAAACCTCTGTTGGATTTCCGGGAATGAATTCAGAGAGTCAAGTAAGTTAACAGAGGAAGAAAATTGGTTCGTAAGCATTTTCAACTTGGTTCATGAGCAGTTTCAAGTTGGTGCGTTTCAAAGATTGGCTAAGTTGCACACACGCACCGACGACTAGCTTCCTCATTGGTCAGACACCGACGGCCAACAGGATGCCGTGTTTCACTATAGAGCAGGTGTTCTCAAACTTTTCGGCACGTGCACCTCTTTGTAGTGTAACCTAGCACGACGGACCCTGCGTATTCCTTATCCACAGAACTAGGCTTTAATAACATAAGAATGAGGTGGAGTTCACCGCTGTACACTGAATTTGCACAGATGTTCATTTATGTTGGCAAAACTGAAAGATGTTGAAGTTACATGAAAATGCAAATATACTCAGGCATAGTGCCTTGGACAAAATACGTTCCGACATGCAGCGCTGACTTGTTTGATACTAGGTGTTAATGAGGAAAGCTATAACCTCAAACCTCGTTACGCTTCAGGTCTGTTTCGGGACTTTGTTTTGTATAGATATAATGCGAGAATACAGTCTCACACAGCGAAGTTGTGGCAAATGGGAGAAGCACGGCGATAGCAGTCTACCATGACAAGGTACACATCGTTCGCTTTGCATCAAAAAACACACAGACAGTCTGTGAAAAGCTTTTTGAAAGGAAGAGTCTTAGGTCATCACCATGCATTTTGTATGCGTGACCGGATACGTTTATCGGTTCCGCTGTCAGCGCATTACAATAACTAACAATGTAAGATGCTTCCGTAGATTTTTTTGTATTCTGCGACGCGTGAAGCATGTACGTTTGGATGTTCAATATTTCATCTCGCATGCGCTGTAAGTCCTTCGTTCTGATTTTACAGTCCGTATGAAATTTTCCAAATGCTGCTGCATTTTAATAGGCACCATGTTCAGAAGAACTTTGGTACACAACTCACCTTGTGTACAATTATTGGACTCTATAAATCTAAAAGGAAGATAAATGTTGTTGTATTTCCGCCTCTTACCCACTGGTACAGAGGATCCGCTTGGCACAGACTTATATTGCATCACATCAGGTAGTACAGAAACATCGCACGTCTCAGTTGCTGCATGTTCAGAAGGCACATTGGGTGGCCCAACTACTACAACATCGGAATTCGACCAAGAATATCCCTGTGAAACATTTAGCATTTTTCCATTCTTCATTTCTTGGTCCCTGTTGATGTTACATGTCCAACTACCACAATGGAGATAAAAAATTAAACACAAGAGTCCAAAACACACCAGGAATTTGGTTACTATGATTAGTTGTATTTTGAAAGAAGTGTCGTAGTGAAGGAAAGTGCCACCTTTTTGTAACGTCGCTGATGTAGTTTCTCTCTAGTTCGCATAATCAGCTGAGCACATTCGTTGAACACAGAAATATCTACACCTTCCTTCTGAGCTTCCATGGAAGCGATCCCGCAAACGGGCCTCCCTTCCGGTTTGCTTATTTTTCGGGGCATAGCAACACCTGAAATGACCGCAAACTTGAGCCCTATCATATGGCATACAACTCGCACCCCCTCGACGAACAGAGACTGGGTTATGTGAGCTTGAGCGGACGTAGAATGACCCATGCAGCCATTGCCCATGGCATCACGGTGAAATTAAAATACGACCTTCCTGAAACTGGAAAGCATCGTTCACTCACATTTTAAATCCCAGCCAAAACAAGCTTCCTCCTTGGAAGAGGCATGTTTCCATGGGCAATGCACAGGGATATAATGTAAACGGTTAGGTTTTATTTAAAAATTTTCACAGCATGTTTGTCATAAATTTGTAATATAGACTGATCGCGTCGATAAAAGTTCCTAGTAGGATTATAACACTTTGGGAGATCACGTGGATTCCCTGAAAGTGGCCCATGTACCCGCTCAGCAGCGGCGGACCACCCTATGAGAAACAGTACTATAGGATTCTTATACTCATAAATTATGTCCATTCAGACATGAAGAGAATCATTGCGACGAAATTTCTTTTCCATAAATATTGTCAGGCGCTACAATTATGAAGCAAATAACTGAAATTTGCAGAAAGCTGTTGCTAGCCATGTACAAGGAGAAGAACCTCAGATGATAGAGGAAACAGTTAAACTGGGAACTTCTTATGTACAGCAATCAATGACAGATTCAAACGAGTCACGATGGACCGGTGACCTTGAGGCTTGCTAACTGCGTGAGGACCAGTTCAGAATTAGCGCTTGCACGAGAGCTTGCTGTTTGTATAACTCTGGCTGAAGGCGTCCGATACCAAGAGATTCAGCTATTGTCAGGAAGCGACTTTTGAGTCCATTTGAGCATCTCTATGGGGCAACTAGGAGAACCGTAAATGAGTATATAACACGACGTTGATGCCATCGCAATGAGGCTCGACCTTACGGTGGTGCGGTGGTTTGTGTGCCTTAGTGATCCATTGAGCTATACTGGGTGGTGTATTTTTGCACGTTCAGAGCCACTCATACCAGATTGGTCAATGGTTAGAGGCCAGACAAACTCATCCTCCTGGTTCTCCAGATTGGGGGTTTTAATGCGGGTGCATCCTTATTCATTAAAACGGACTCCTTGTAACCCAGTGCAAACCTGCTGCCTTGCGGATAGGTTTTTGAACCAAAGGCTTTGGTTGAGAACCCTATTCGTTCTCCTGTCAAGGCCTGGACAACCTGACATTATCGTGCCCAAGCAATAAAATGAAGCTCACTTCAAACAAATTTCTGATGCTCTGGCCACCGCAGAGGATAGTTAACAGCGTCCTATCTGCTGCAACGGGCAGGGTGGATAGGGGTTGGGATGCTACTGCTCATACCTCCCCGTCTCTTTATTCCCACTGTTACGCTTTTTCACCCTTATCGTCCCGTTCCAGCTTCACTTTTCTCCCCCTGTTTTTAACCCCCAATTATCGGCCCTCCGCCAACTTGCTTCCATAGTCACTTATCTTTTAGTTTCAAATCACTGGTGAACGCAGAGCGTCATTCCTGCACTGTCCACAGGCCCATGTCCAAGCAAGCGGTCCATTCCAGTTCATCGGCTTCCATTTGATGCCCTCGATCCTCCTTCAGACTGGCATGCCTCAATGTTCGCACATTGCTTTAGACCGGTCAACAGGCAGCACTTGCCCGAACATTAGAGACCCTCTCGATCGATATCTGCTGCTTATCGGAGACCCGCCGGAAAGACTAGAGCTCTGTACTCACTCTGCGCTCCCCTTCAGTTGACACCAGCAGCACTTTCTCATTGCGCCTATCCGGTGACGATGCAGTTTCGAGCACCGGCCAAGCAGGTGTTGGTATTGCCCTGAGTCCCCGGGGCTGAAGGTACTCTGGTTGATTGGATTCCAATCAGTAGCCGGATGTGTGCGGTCCGATTGGCTGGCTCGTTTAAAACTTCAAAGTCGCGTGGGACTAACAGGTGTTTATTCGTTATCGCTGCCTATGCACCGACAAACTGTAACGATGACTCGGTAAAAGACGACTTATATCCTCAACTGAACGAGTTCCTAAGCCACAGAAGAAGCTCGGACACTGTAGTGCTGGCTGGGGATCTGAACGCTCATTTTGGAAAATTCTCCACAGATGAGCTGCATCTGGGCGGTCAACGTGGTATAGGCTCCCTTAATGATAACGGTGAGCGGTTACTTCACTTGTGTGAAGATGCTCGCTTATTTCTTGCGAGCACTAATTTCCGACACAGCACTCGCCGGAGGGTGACTTGGCGTCTACCAGCTACGAACCAGTTATGGACGAAACTCGGTCACACTGCGAAAAGTTACCTATGGAGAAGCTGCGTCCAGAACTGTCGCTCGATTTAGAGCACAGGTGTGGACACCGACCATGCCCTTGTTTGTGCTGAATTATAGGTTCTCAGGGACAATCGCATGATGATACGTGGAAACTGTCTGATTTATATCTTTTTATTTCCGTTAAAACATTTTGCCTGTGCCTATTCTAACATACTAAAATAAGTCACCTAAACACGCCTGCCCCATCATTTTTTAATTTTCATTTGTGGAACCCGCGAAACCATTGTTTAGTAATCAGCCAGCCGTTGCCTAGCGGACGTAATACAAACTAGATCGCATGCCTCTATAAAGATCCCTTAGTTTTATTTAGTCACAATCACTAGCTCAAACGGCTATTTGGGTAAGTATTCTCAGACCAAAGCTAAAAACGATAACTTATCTAATGTGGCAACTGGGCACTTTAAAGTGGATCTCGGCAGCTCACCTCAAATGATAAAGACCTCAGTCACCACCGTTCCAGACGAAACTGCAATGTCACCTAAGCAAAATTTTAGTAACTGCTACTTCCTCAATTTTGACACCTGTTAACCAATTGAATTGAATTCACTGTTCATAAATGATGAACCAACTTCTAAACATTTGGAAGAGCTGACTATCAAGGGCTCTGTAACTGCAAAGCGAGCTGAACTCAACGAACAAATGACCCCATGGACAGTCAATCAAATATTGCAGAAAACCCACAGCCACTCACCGGTTCCAACAAAAGAATTAAGTCTATGATGAACGCGGTAGACACAGATAAGATATACTAACGTACATCGCAAAAACACTATTTAAAGCGACATTCTGGGCAGACAAAACCAGAAATAAATGTCTTTTGGATACCTCTTGCCATAATTCCCTTTTATACCACTAAAACAGGCACGGTAATGATAGCAAACGCTATATCGCAAAGTCAAGGTCCCTCCCCATCCCGTCAGATATGTGCGCAGCCATTCCAAACACCCATCAGAATGACCCTTCCTTAGTACAGGATGGAATGGTGCCGCGACAATTAACACTGCTTACATACCTGACAGAAGCTACATACCAGTTCAAAGTGTTCTTGCAATTTTTACAGATGACTCAGCTAGCCAACTGCTGCGCCAGTCTTAAATTAGACTTGCTCTCTCAAACACCTCCATGTCCACAGCAATATCGGAAATCACAAATGACATATTACCTATATCTCCACGCAAGTTAACAGTAGACCCGACCACAGTAATCCCACTCATATCTCCTGAGTCCATAAAACCTGACTACAACAACGCGTATAACAACGAACTGAAACACGATGACCCCACAACATATAGAAAATTTTCTATAATTCCACTTGGTAACAACATAGTGTACTTCCCAGGTATGTTTGCTCTTATCAGCAATCCACAAGCACTCCCCGTTACTGAAACGTGGCGCTCCCCGCTACATTAGACTACCTCAATAATTCCTAATTATCAGCTCTTCCGATGACATCGCGGAACAGGCAAAAAAGGGGGATGCATGATATACCTAAACTGTACATTTGCAGCAGAAGTTCTTGATCATTCACAGCTAACCAATTTTCCCGATTCTCTTTGGTTGTCCGTCTCAGAAACCGGTTCTCACATTCTACTAAGATGCGTTTACTACCTGCCAACTGCGTCAACTGCGACTGTTACCATTACTACTTCATCTTTCGATTTTTGCTGACGACATGCCACACAGACAGAATATCATTGCTGGTGATTTTAACCAACCAAAGATAAACTGGTCTTCTCAAACATGCTCATCTGAACATACATTTTCCCTTTCAGAATTAGTGGGTGGATACAGTGTGTTACTGAGCCAACAAGAGCGACCAATATACTCGACCTGATATTCACTTTGGGGGTCAGAAATGAGCAGAGGTATTAGAAAAAGTCTCTTGTAATGACCACTAGATGATACGGTAAACTTTCCGCGTTAAATTGGCCACCAAATACACCTTTATTTCGCAATATTTAACCCAGGGGATAAACGGGAAACATTTCCAAAAATTTATCCGATCATTGGATTGGGACGCAGTCTTTCGCTCTAATAATATGTGCAACACCATTGACTAATTCTACCATCGGGTGCACCAGGCCATTGCTGTCCATACTCAAAAATGTAAGGGCATCACGCTGTCCAAAAAGACGTATTTGCGCATTCGGTCCGACGAAAACACCAAGACCAATTGCTAAATACATAAATCCGAAAACATTACATTGCTTTTATCGTTGCACAACATATATGACAGTGACAAAGAAATACAATTGTCGAAGAAGATACACGAAGAAGGTTGGCTCTACGGACGACATGCAATACGTAGGATCTTGTTCAAATGCTGCGTCTCAAAACTGATAACCACTTAACCTTGGTCAATGGACTGGGTAATGCAGAAGGACAGTCCATCCATGACCCAGCCAACATCCGCGAAGCGCTTAGCTCATCTGTTGCTAACTCCTTGAGCCTGAAGCCGACCCCGTTTAATGCAAGCATCAAGGTGCAAACAACCAAAGCTCACTGTAATATTGCATTTTCTATCATTGCTAACAAACATGTAAGAAATTCTAACAAACCGTCTTCCCATCTGGATTCCGATGTTATCCCATATACCATCAAAACTTTGGGAGGGCCTGATATGCCATTACTTGTGCTGAACATGTTTACCATTTCGTTGGAATCAAGACACTTTCTAGACTAGTGGAAAACATGGACCATTTTGTGAGCAATTACTTTCAATGATTCATCTTCGGACCATTACAACCATATTTAGGGCTAAAAAAGAGCAAAATGGACTCAGTTAATAGAGATTACGTACGGTAAAAAGCGAAACAAGTTAATTACATGTTACGGAGTTTGACCTTAGGCCGTTGACCTAAGTAGCCTCCGTTTTCGCAGGCCAAGGAAGCTGAAGAGCCCGGATTAGCATCTTTTATGAGCATAAGGACAGTTGAAATAAGCGATTGCAACTAGCTTTAGCCGTCGTAAGTGTATGAAGAAGTATACCTTTCTATATTTGTTGTCGAACCTCGTATACTAATCTAAGGGCATAGTTGAACCCTTCTGATGCTCACTATGGACAATATGAGCCATAATGGAGCTGTCAATTGCCCCAGGGCTACATTGCTGCAACCAACGTGGGCAGTCTTTATTCACGCGTTTGGACAAGAGCCGCATCGCAAGACCGATATAGGTTACTTCACAGGCACACTCAAGCTGATCAATAATCATGGAGGCGGTCAGCAGGGCAGCTTATCTTTGTTTTGTGAACGGACGAGTGGTTCAGTTGCCTAATTCTTGCCACACCTAACGTCTGCCATCACGCTTCACTCAGCTGGACTGCGTGAATCGGGGCTAATTATCGATCGCACACCTCACCTCAGGCAGTTGTGAATGTCACATCACCGTGACTCAGAGCACTGATTCAGCAACACCCTAGGTCCCATACACGACGTGCGTCTGTAGCACTCGCTCACCACTGCATAGCCAATTCGATTCGGATCGCTTTGTTAAAGTGAGGATACGTCTCGGTTGTCCGGAAGGTAGGGCACTACCAAGCCTTCATGTTTCGACGTTGTGACCCCTACAATACTCGGCGTGAATCCGCAGACTGGCACTTCAGGTAAGCAAACCACAGCCGTAGTACAGGCCTGGTAGGCGGCTGAGCTGAGTGCTACACTGTTCCCACTACGCTTGTTCGGGTGTCATGCCCTCCCCCCGCGCTATCGGTACAAATGCCCACAGCCGAATTCGTAAGCGGCGGACATGTGGGCCAAGTGACCAGACCCGGGCACGGCCACAATCATGGGACAAATTATGTCGCAACAAGACAAGCGAATTCACCACACCGAATGGGTCAAATGCATGGAGGACTTGATGTCTGGTTTAAATAGCCGTGATGACATATTTTCCCTGATCGTCCTGGAAAGCTCATTGTGCCAACACCAAATGACACGAAGAGGTGCGTATGTCCGGCACTCGTTCGAAGTGAGGAATAGGATACTGACTGTGTATGAAGAAGAAAACGACTGGAAGCACCTCGCCAATTTACTTCAAGTGAAATTGAGCCCTTGCCACAATTGGGTAAGAGTGCTGGAGTCGACCGAACAACGAGGTCAAAAGGGAGTGCTCTTTGTAGATTGATGACAGTGAGCCCCGTTGAATCTCTGGTTGTGTGGGTGTCGACGGAATCCACCATAACCCTTGCAAAACTCAGCTTGCGTTTGAAAGCTGAGTTTCACGTTGATGTCTATACTAGTACTGTTGCTAGACACCTTGACGGGCGAATGATATCGAAGCAGAAGTTACATGCAATTCCTGAACACGCAGGTGAACAAACAGCGACGGAAATTGTTCGTCCTTCATCTATTAACTTTTCAAGCCGAAGGAAGGGAACCGATGTGGATCGACGAGGCGAACGTTAATCTCTTTTGCGCACGAACTCAAGGCCGTTCACCACGTGGGAGCCGAACACAGTGTATGTGGCGAACAGTCGCGGGGAAAATGTGCACCTTGTCGGAGCAATGACAAAGGACGCATTGATAGCGTTCTCCGTTTTACGTGGAAGCTTCAATAAACAAAGATGTGCGCAGTGGCTGCGACAGTTGCTAGATACACAAGGTGCGGTTGTTATCGAACGGTGCCTGCTGATTTGTGACAACGCGCCGTGCTACACAGATTTGGAAAACTTGTTCCAGGAAGAACAGGGAGGATGTTGCGATTATCCCCGTACTCTCCGGCGCTGAACACTATCGAGGGGATCTGGAGTATAATCAAAAGCTACGTCAAGCAAGCGATGAGGAGCAGGTATGGGGAAATGCTCCGAGGGGACACTGATTGTGTTCTCAGCCAAAGCGAGTGACGCATCAGATTCCTGGAGCAGGTTGTGTCAGAGGCACGATCATGTGTGACACCGCGCCACTACGGGAACATGGTTCAACACGTAACAGGGAATTACGGACGTGCTATTCACATGTCCGCTTTGTAACTAATTTTCCTCTAAATTAACTTATAGTTTTATACATAGAAATGGTGTGTTGCTTTTTCATCGCCGATTGGTTTCTGGGAATACTACGTGCCCCACTTGCAATGTGCAGGTTCGCGATAGTGGAACACACTGGCGCCCGTTTAGAAAGGAGTGCGCAACGTCGTTCAGCGTACCCGTTTCTGTATATGTGCAGTGAAAATGGTATTGCGATATGCTTTACTGGTAACATATACGCTGCGATGTGGTTCCTCGGAAATGCAGGCTCGTTTCTCGTCGTAGATTTCGTAGTAGTTTACGTACGCATCACAGACGTATCAGAAATCGGGTGTGTGCCGTTCTGCAGAGCATTGATGTAACAAGCTTGATGACAATGCGTATAGGATAATTGTTTGTACGAGGAAAGGAGCGCAGGTGAATGGTCATGGCCTCACTAAATCCCTTATGATTGATGCGGCGCGCAGGATACGATAAGGATATTCAGGGAAAGGTTTCGCAGTATAGTATTGGTACCAGTTCCGGATTGCGTAGCTATCGCTTAGAACCTGGTTATTAACAACGCCGAGGGTAGCGATGTCAAGCGGAAGATATGTGGAGAATTGCGCGTACTCGCTTAGGTAGTATTCTTAGTCTACCTAGATATGTATGGCTGCACAGGAGAGGTATGATTTCATCAACATACTTAGCATCAGTAACGCAGGTTATGGCCCGTAAGTTGGGCTAATTTGTTCGGCTGCCAACCACTCGATGTTGGTCAAGTGGCCACCTTGTATCACTGATGATGCAGCATAAGTTGACTTCTGCTGTCCGAATGACATAACATCGCAGATGATAAGCTTTCCAGTGGTTAACTCATCTTTCGGTTACCTGAAACGAAACGTGATCCGGGGACACGTAGCTTTAAATCCGTCATAATATAAGCAAGTCATTAGTGAGAACAGCCTGGGGAACCAGGAGCCAGGTAACGGATAGCTCAAATGGTTCCACGCTAGAGCCGGAAGCCATACACGTACCTCGGTATACCGTACGAAACATAGGCGTTGCCTAATTGTATACACGTCAACGTATCCGCTATCTAGCAAGCAATCCAGTACGTAAGCAGCAACTGATTTCAAACGGCTTGTGACCACGATGATACACGTTGCACTAACTGCCATGTAATGCAAAGATTCAGAACGCAAGTAAAGCACCATGGGCAGTGCAACGAAATAAAATGGTCACGAGTACGATACAGTTTGTTATGAAGTAGGACGTTCCGTTACAACCGCCACTTTGAGCAGTGTCTTCTTGCCCTCCGATTTCGTGCATAATTGTCGACGCAGACTCTCTTGAGGAATACTATTGCTTGCTTGTGTCACAGAGCATCCGACTGTAAACACATTGTCCGCATGAAGCAAGACAGCGCGATCCAACATTTTTAGGTTGTTGACCATACTTTTGTGCAACCAATAGAGAAGGGACACGTGTGGAGCGGGAAAATTACTCCATTATGCTCAGTTCTCGAGTTTTATTAAGGCTGGGGGATTGCCCACAGCCGTTTGTTCATTTAGCTTGCTCGTGTATTGAATGACATAGGTGGCCTTCTCTGATCTCTCAAACACGCCGCCAATGACTTTATTGTTCTTGAATTGTTCGGACTACCTAGCTATGGGATAATCATAAAAAGATTGTCGAATCGAGGGCGTAAAATTGACAAAGCGTCAAGAGCACAGCCCGTGCCGCCGGGCAATTACGCCATACGACGACCCAGAGAGTGGGCAATTCGACTGTGAAAATGTAGCATATTTATGAGAAAAGTATTGGTACTTTGTAAAACTAGTCAATAAAGCGGGTGGGCTATTAACGGGGTGGGCAATAAAGCGGGTTCCATTTTATAACACATGGGCCTGTTAGAGGAGAGTCAGCAATCAGCAAAGCATGAACTACCCGAACCGTACGATTCTTCACGAAGGGCCGCGAGCAGATTATTGCATCGAGCAATTTCGTTCTCACGCCCTATACTTATCAGGTGGATAAGTTGAGCTCCTATGTCACAATGATAGTTTAAATATCGCAAGATGTTTACCTGTACCATTTCCATGGATAGCACTTCCCAGCTGCGTATTGCAATACTACTTCCCTTTCATAGTACAAAAACGGATCACCGTTTTATTTGTGCACTAGTGCTTGTGGCTTGCACTCTAACAAAATACGAGACTTGCCAAGCACTCTTTTCATTGCCTGTGAACAATGAACAATGAACAATGATTTATAAAGGGTAAAAAAGGACGTGCTTGACATGTCCCTTAGGGTGTTAAGCGTGAAAAATGCTAGACCAAGGGATAATGGAGTCATCAGTTCTTGTGCTTAAAATTGTAACTGCACTGTCGTATAAAGAGAGTAGTAAATGAGAAGTTGCACACACAAAGCAACGTGGGAGTGGTTATTGTCCACATCATAGGCGAGAAAAATAAAAAGGGTAGCAAGGACAACGCTTACTCGTGTGCAACTATCTTGGGTCGACAGGATACAGAAATCCAGTTTCTATAGTAGCAGCGTTTATCAAATTACGTGCAAGACGTTTGGAGTGACTGATTGTCGAGTATGGTTATAGCACTATCCCCTGCCTGTTGTGCATTAGTGCCAGCACCTAGTGGTCACGGTAACGTTAAAGGGTATTTTAAAAGGGCTAGGGTGGGTGCATTAATTACATGTCCCTGGAGGGCGTTCCAAGGCTGTGCCACTCGAAGGGAGAAATAGTTTTGCCAGCATTCCAGGCAGCTGTACTGCGTGACTAACTTAAACTGGCGACCTCATGGCGAGGCGTTTGACTGAGTATTAGAAGGGAATAGCATGGGTGGTTGGGGTTTCCCAGGATCTGGTACACCATTATGTGATCGGCCCTTAGACGCCGATAACGTCCACTGTATACTTTGAGAGTCTTCAGCTTGAGTGGGTAGGGGAGGCTGGTCAAACCTCTGACGCTCTTCGTTGCCCTACGTTGTGCAGTATCGAGCGTGGTGAGATGGTGCTTGAGCCAGGGTTGCCATGCTTGCATAGCGTATTCCGCGTGCGGCCTCAAGTACGCACTAAGCATTTTTGGAAAGATCGAAATGTCAAACTTCCCGAAGGCACTGCGAATAAAGCCGAGGTACTGGTTCACTTTCTTAGCTGCCTTTTTAGTCTGCCTCGAACAACCGAGGTCATCTTAAACCATCACACTGAGATCTCACGCCTGAGAAGCCCGCTGTAGAATTTGTGGTCCTAGTCGGGAGTTGTAAATACTTTTGCGCCGTATACCGAGTACTTTGCACTTGGTGACTTTGAAATGCAACATGTTCTCGATGGACCATGTGTACGCTATGTACGGGTCCTCCTGTAAGACTGTGTGACTCTCCACTGCAACTATAGTGCGCCATAACTTTAGGTCATCAGCAAATAGCAAACAGTTAGAATATAGCACACTTGCTAGGTCATGTATGAAGAGCAGGAACAGGAGGAGTCCACGTACCGATCCTTGAGGTTCTCCGCACTGAACTTCGATGGAATCTGGTAGGTCGCTCCGAACCCTCACATCCAGTTGACGTTGCAGGAGGAAGTCTCCTATCCAGCCCAGAACAGGATCGTCGATTCCATATTTTTGGGGTTCGTGGAGGAGAATGCGATGGTCTTTGCGGTCGAATGCCTTTGAGAAATCCAATTAGGCCGCGTCGGCTTCTGCACCAGGGTCAACAGATTCTGTCCAGTTTGCATGAGCAATCAAGAGATTAGTTGTACAGGAGCGATTTTGGCGAAATCCATGCTGTTCCGGAACGAGAAGTTTTTGTTCTCTAGGTACCCGATTAAAGCCTCAGCCAAGTTGGACTCCATAACCTTGGAGATCGCTGGAAGTAGTGTTATCAGGCGATAGTTTATTGGTTCAGCACGGCTACCACTTTTGTAGATAGGCGTGATGATTCCGTGCTTTCACATGGTGGGGACGTGCATCTCGTTCAGACATAGTTAAAAGAAAATTGCTAATGGTCCTGCCAAACTCATGGCAGCAACTTTCAACGCCTTCGGATGAATGCCGTTTGCACTCGGGGAGCTGTACTCCTGCAGAGACATCAGCCTCCTTAGTACAGCTGCGAAGGTAAACGAAATGTGATTAAGCGCTGATGGCGGTGATATCTGCTTAGGCAGGATGTATGATGATTCCGCGCTTTGGAGCGTACGATCAAATTGTTGTCCAAGGACGTTGGCTGCCTCCTGAGCAGTTTGGATTAACCCGCATGCTGTGTGCAGAGCAGGAATACCGCGCTTAACACGGTGCAAATTGTTTACGTGTCTGTATAGCAGTTTGGGATTGGAGCAAAACTTTTCCACCAGATATCGTTGGTTCTTAAGCTTATCTTCCCGGACGAGTTCGACAAATTGGTTCCTTTGTACTTTGTAGACATCCCAGGTATGGTATGCTATATAGGTATGCCATGCAAAGTCCCTTAATGCCATGCACATACGTTTCCTGCTCCTTACGAAAGACTTCATCCTTTTAGGGCGGTAGAGTTTGGTTTCGGATGTCCTTGCCACGAGCTTGGTAAATATGTTGACGCATTCTCCGCTATTACATTATTCCTTGCAAGTGTCCCTCTAACTCGAAATGCAACCACTTCAATCGTGTCACATACACTAAGACTGCCATATTATTGACCGTGTGCAGTTATTAGTGTGCATTTTCACAGTTAGTCAACCACACTGTTCTTCAGTCAGAAGACTTACTGCGCTGCGGTCATCGCATCTGTGAGCACCTGATCAACACTGCGCATCAATGTCGTCATCATCATCGTCTTCATACACGTTAGCTAGAGGTGGGGAACATCTCAGCTACTGTGCCGCAATACATAGAAAAAATGGAGAAAATAGAATGCAACTGGTGCGGGCCGGCTGAGCTACCGGTAAAGGATGGACATCGTCCTGTTAAGCTACCAGCCGGCTATTATGCATCAAAAAATTACTGTGCAGAATTATATAAGGCTAAATAATGAGATCGTGGTTGGAGTGGGAGGCTAAGAGGGATGGGGTGGGATAAAGAAACTCACAGCACGAACGCCAATGAGGTCTGCTCCTAGCCATATCAGCAACTGTGTCCAACAAAAGGTGTTCATCTTCTATCGGACCCCAACCAGGGAGCCGAGACACTCCCATCGATGCCAGCTCAGAAGTGAGGGCCTTCATCCCTCGCGACCAAGTCATCGCTTGGCCACCCCTTTTATTCTACCATCCACACCCCCGGCGCGCAAACAACGCACGACGCGGGAGTCAGTGGGCTGGGGTGCGTAACACGTGGCCGAGCCATCGGAGTCTGGTGCGTGAAATAACGGTACTGAACGTTTCATTTCCTTTTTTTGTGCCGCAAATAAGGTGTCGAAGACGTTCGTTGCTTACACGGTGTTCCCACCAGATGTGAGCTACATTGCGAAGGCACCGGTGGTTGAACGTAACTAGCCTCTTCAGGTCCGCTGCTTTCAGCGGTTAGGTTTCACAACCGTACAGTAGGGTCGAACGTACCGCTGCATTGCATACTCTACCCTTCAGGGAAAGAGTGATGTCGTGCCGGCGCTATAAGTGTCGAAGGTTAGCAAAAGCGCGCAAAACTTTTGCTATACGGTTCGTGATCTCATCTTCAATCCCACGAACGCTGATACAACTTCCCAGGTAGTTGAATTTTTGAACGACTTCTAGCTGATCCCCACCAACGGTCAGCGTAGGAGGCGGTCCAGACCAATCTTGGAGGAACGATTGGCACTTCGAGGGTGCGAAGCAAAGCCCGAAGTGACGGACAGCAATTGGTAATCTGTCCAGTGCCGCTTGACATGCTTGTGAGCTGTCACAGACTAAGGCAATATCATCAGCATACTTTAAGTCAAAAAGTCATGCTCCTGGGAGCAGACCCACACCTTCTAAGTCGTGTCCTGTGAACGCGATTTCCATGACTTCGTCAACAGCGAAGTTAAAGAAGAATGGTGACGGCGGGCATCCTTGTCTCACGCCGCAGGAGATATTAAAGGGTGACAACAACCTGCCGTAAGCTCGTACTCTGCCCGAGCTACGCACTTATAATGCTCAGATAATATTCACATATTTCTCAGGTGCACCTTTCCTGAGTAGACAGTCCCAAAGTGCGTCTAACTACAGAATCGAAAGCGCCGTTGATATCGAGGAACACGACAACGGTGAGCCGCCAATATATTTGACGATGCTCCAACAACTGACGCAAAGCGAAGATGTGGTCAATGCAGCTACGACCTCGACGAAATCCAGCTTGCTCTTCACGAATCTGGCTTTTCGCAAGTGTCAGTCAATCTGTGACGGATGACAGTGGCAAACAATTTGGAGGCGATGGAGCTCAGACTGATTCATCTATGGTTGCCGTATTCCGATCATGAGCATCCCTTGAAAATTGGGACTATGACGGAGCGGCTCCGATCGGTTGGGACAGTTTCCTGCTCCCAAAGTTTCACTCGTAACTCGTGTAAATCATCCACAAGAGCAGGTCCCCCGAATTTGAAGAAAGCTGGACAACGATCAACAGGTTTCGAGGCTTTATGTAACTTCAACAGTTCGATCTTACGTTCGACTTCTGAGCGAGAGGGTGAATGCAAAGGAACAGCCCACGGAGCGGAGCGATCAGTTGCCGGCGAGAAACCTAACAAATCCGACCGATTAAATTGCCTTTCAAATTGCTCAACCCAACGCTCTAAGCGTTTTGATAAGTTGTGGATAGGCTGTCCACTCACATCACGAATAATTTCACCAGCCCTAGGTCACCCGCTGCCCGTTTCCTGTATCAGACAGAATAACTTACGATGGTTAGCAAGGGCGGCCATTTCCATCTCTGATGCACGAGGAGACCATCAGGATTCGCGGTCCTTCTTCAGGCTAGCACGGAGTTTTGCCCGGAGCTCATTGCGAGTTTCATTGTGTCCGCTTCCAGCAGAATATCCCGGCAGGCATCGATAAGTTTCAGAGACTGTGAAGAGACTCAATGTCCATGTTAGCGATTAGATATACCACATAAGGAGTTCTCTGCTGTTAGTAAGGTCTGGTGAATATAAGACCAGTGAACTTCAATTGCGTCCAGTGAGCGTTTATCCAGCTCGCATGACAGCGTCCTTTGATAGGGAATCGGAACAGCTGGCTTCGCCAGTTGGCTGGTGTAAATGCGCTCACAACGTCGACGTAGCTGTCCGCCAAAGCGCATCCGCAGGTCAGCATACAAGTGCATGGTCGGTGTCCACACCTGTGCTCTAAATCGAGCGACAGTTCTGGACGCAGCTTCTCCATAGGTAACTTATCGCAGTGTGACCGAGTTTCGTCCATAACTGGTTCGTAGCTGGTAGACGCCAAGTCACCCTCCGGCGGGTGCTGTGTCGGAAATTAGTGCTCGCAAGAAATAAGCGAGCATCTTCACACAAGTGAAGTAACCGCTCACCGTTATCATTACGGGAGCCTATACCACGTTGGCCGCCCAGATGCAGCTCATCTGTGGAGAATTTTCCAAAATGAGCGTTCAGATCCCCAGCCAGCACTACAGTGTCCGAGCTTCTTCTGTGGCTTAGGAACTCGTTCAGTTGAGGATATAAGTCGTCTTTTACCGAGTCATCGTTACAGTTTGTCGGTGCATAGGCAGCGATAACGAATAAACACCTGTTAGTCCCACGCGACTTTGAAGTTTTAAACGAGCCAGCCAATCGGACCGCACACATCCGGCTACTGATTGGAATCCAATCAACCAGAGTACCTTCAGCCCGGGGACTCAGGGCAATACCAACACCGGCTTGGCCGGTGCTCGAAGCTGCATCGTCACCGGATAGGCGCAATGAGAAAGTGCTGCTGGTGTCATCTGAAGGGGAGCGCAGAGTGAGTACAGAGCTCGAGTCTTTCAGGCGGGTCTACGATGAGCAGCAGATATCGATCGAGAAGGTCTCTGATGTTCGGGCAAGTGCTGTCTGTTGACCGATTTGTAGTAATGTGCGAACATTGAGGCATGCTAATCTGAAGGAGGATCGAGGGCATCAAATGGAAGCCGATGAACTGGAATGGGCCGCTTGCTTAGACATGGGCCTGTTGACAGGGCGGGAATGACGCTCCGCGTTCACCAGTGAGTTGAAACTAAAAGATAAGTGACTATGGAAGCAAGTTGGCGGAGGGCCGATAATTGGGGGTTAAAAACAGGGGGAGAAAAGTGAAGCTGGAACGGGACGATAAGGGTGAAAAAGCGTAACAGTGGGAATAAAGAGACGGGGAGGTATGAGCAGTAGCATCCAAACCCCTATCCACCCTGCCCGATGCAGCAGATAGGACGCCGTTAACTATCCTCTGCGGTGGCCAGAGCATCAGAAATTTGTTTGAAGTGAGCTTCATTTTATTGCTTGGGCACGATAATGTCAGGTTGTCCAGGCCTTGACAGGAGAACGAATAGGGTTCTCAACCAAAGCCTTTGGTTCAAAAACCTATCCGCAAGGCAGCGGGTTTGCACTGGGCTACAAGGAGTCCGTTATAATGAATAAGGATGCACCCACATTAAAACCCCCAATCTGGAGAACCAGTAGGATGAGTTTGTCTGGCCTCTAACTATTGACCAATCTGGTATGAGTGGCTCTGAACGTGCAAAAATACACCACCCAGTATAGCTCAATGGATCACTAAGGCACACAAACCACCGCACCACCGTAAGGTCCAGCCTCATTGCGATGGCATCAATGTCGTGTTATATACTTATTTGCGGTTCTCCTAGTTGCCCCATAGAGATGCTCAAATGGACTCAAAAGTCGCTTCCTGACAATAGCTGAATCTCTTGGTATCGGACGCCTTCAGCCGGAGTTATACAAACAGCAAGCTCTCGTGCAAGCGCTAATTCTGAACTGGTCCTCACGCAGTTAGCAAGCCTCAAGGTCACCGGTCCATCGTGACTCGTTTGAATCTGTCATTGATTGCTGTACATAAGAAGTTCCCAGTTTAACTGTTTCCTCTATCATCCGACGTTCTTCTCCTTGTACATGGCTAGCAACAGCTTTCTGCAAATTTCAGTTATCTGCTTCATAATTGTAGCGCCTGACGATATTTATGGAAAAGAAATTTCGTCGCAATGATTCTCTTCATGTCTGAATGGATATAATTTATGAGTATAAGAATCTCTATAGTACTGTTTCTCATAGGGTGGTCCGCCGCTGCTGAGCGGGTACATGGGCCACTTTCAGGGAATCCACGTGATCTCCCAAAGTGTTATAATTCTACTAGGAAATTTTATCGACGCGATCAGTCTATATTACAAATTTATGACAAACATGCTGTGAAAATTTTTAAATCAAACCTAACCGTTTACATTATATCCTTGTGCATTGCCCATGGAAACATACCTCTTCCAAGGAGGAAGCTTGTTTTGGCTGGGATTTAAAATGTGAGTGAACGAGGCTTTCCAGTTTCAGAAAGGTCGTATGTTAATTTCACCGTGATGCCATGGGCAATGGCTGCATGGGTCATTCTACGTCCGCTCAAGCTCACATAACCCAGTCTCTGTTCGTCGAGGGGGTGCGAGGTGTATGCCATATGATAGGGCTCAAGTTTGCGGTCATTTCAGGTGTTGCTATTCTCCGAAAAATAAGCAAACCGGAAGGGAGGCCCGTTTGCGGGATCGCTTCCATGGAAGCTCAGAAGGAAAGTGTAGATATTTCTCTGTTCAACGAATGTGCTCAGCTGATTATGCGAACTAGAGAGAAACTACATCAGCGACGTTACAAAACGGTGGCACTTTCCTTCACTACGACACTTCTTTCAAAATACAACTTATCATAGTAACCAAATTCCTGGTGTGTTTTGGACTCTTGTGTTTAATTTTTTATCTCCATTGTGGTAGTTGGACATGTAACATCAACAGGGACCAAGAAATGAAGAATGGAAAAATGCTAAATGTTTCACAGGGATATTCTTGGTCGAATTCCGATGTTGTAGTATTTGGGCCACCCAATGTGCCTTCTGAACATGCAGCAACTGAGACGTGCGATGTTTCTGTACTACCTGATGTGATGCAATATAAGTCTGTGCCAACCGGATCCTCTGTACCAGTGGGTAAGAGGCGGAAATACAACAACATTTATCTTCCTTTTAGATTTTTAGAGTCCAATAATTGTACACAAGGTGAGTTGTGTAACAAAGTTCTTCTGAACATGGTGCCTATTAAAATGCAGCAGCATTTGGAAAATTTCATACGGACTGTAAAATCAGAACGAAGGACTTACAGCGCATGCGAGATGAAATATTGAACATCCAAACGTACATGCTTCACGCGTCGCAGAATGCAAAAAAACTACGGAAGCATCTTACATTGTTAGTTATCGTAATGCGCTGACAGCGGAACCGATAAACGTATCCGGTCACGCATACAAAATGCATGGTGATGACCTAAGACTCTTCCTTTCAAAAAGCTTTTCACAGACTGTCTGTGTGTTTTTTGATGCAAAGCGAACGATGTGTACCTTGTCATGGTAGACTGCTATCGCCGTGCTTCTCCCATTTGTCACAACTTCGCTGTGTGAGACTGTATTCTCGCATTATATCTATACAAAACAAAGTCCCGAAACAGACCTGAAGCGTAACGAGGTTTGAGGTTATAGCTTTCCTCATTAACACCTAGTATCAAACAAGTCAGCGCTGCATGTCGCAACGTATTTTGTCCAAGGCACTATGCCTGAATATATTTGCATTTTCATGTAACTTCAACATCTTTCAGTTTTGCCAACATAAATGAACAACTGTGCAAATTCAGTGTACAGCGATGAACTCCACCTCATTCTTATGTTATTAAAGCCTAGTTCTGTGGATAAGGAATACGCAGGGTCCGTCGTGCTAGGTTACACTACAAAGAGGTGCACGTGCCGAAAAGTTTGAGAACACCTGCTCTATAGTGAAACACGGCATCCTGTTGGCCGTCGGTGTCTGACCAATGAGGAAGCTAGTCGTCGGTGCGTGTGTGCAACTTAGCCAATCTTTGAAACGCACCAACTTGAAACTGCTTATGAACCAAGTTGAAACTGCTTACGATCCAAGTTGAAAATGCTTACGAACCAAGTTGCTTCCTACATTAACTAACTTGAGTTGGTAATGGTATAGACAGTCTATGACTGTGTGAATAATATGTAGGCCTTTTGGTTAGGCCAGGAGAGCTCACTTCGAAATAGTAAAGCAGCTGCAGCGTAAAGCATGCAGTTCCCAGTTTTATAATCATTGCACAATGTAGCGAAGTCAATTTAAACCAGATGGCAGGCATGGATAATCGTCTAACCTTTTGAAACGTTTTGGCGATATTAGTATCCCGACATAGGTTTCGGATTAAAAGGAATCCACGAGGGTTTACGTTTGATGTTCTCGGTAGAACCTGACTACTCACTGCCAGTCAAGAAGCGTCATTCAACGCTGCTTGTATTTGACGGGTTCGATGTGGGAAGAATGTTATTTCGCAACATGTAGATGTATTCCAAATGAGAGACCGGAAAGAGGACCATGACAGAAATTCCTCTAGACCAGTCTGAAATGTAGAAGGTCTAAGAACAATAGGAGCAAAACGACTCAGCTCAACACCAAAGGCAAACTTTTATCCAGTAATTAGTTGAGTTGAGTACGTTTGCTAGACATAAAAAAAAGTAAAATAAGGATCACTTCTTGTAAATCCTCACGATTGGTACAAATTGTAGAGGAATTCGTTCTGTTAAGCTGGATTAAGTGAGCACTGTTTGTAAAGTATTGTGTTCTAACGCAGCAGACATATGTAGGAAACTCACACGTTAACTGCTGGTTACTAAGTTTCGATATGTGGACGCTTTTGAATGCATTATGATATTCAAGAAATGGCGGTCGCACTGCACAGCCATTTTAAGCCGGTGCAGATGAGACTGAAAGTTTAAGTTGCGACCTAGCATCCAATGTGCACCGGTTGGATTTAAATGCAAAATGATATATCCGTTGCATGGATGCACGGGAAAATCTGAGTAGAATGTACTTTGTAGCATCCTTACAACACCACCGACATAGCTGCAACCAAACAAGAGCTTTGAGACTCTGTTCAGGAACAGTGCGTTATCCTCACATGTCGCAAAATATCAGAGACTGTAGTACTCACATGATACTGGTTAAGTTGAGCGTTTAAGTGTACCGCAAAATGATAAAACCGTTATTTTTACAGAGCGCGAGGATAATGCCTTAGATCTAGTAGATTTAATTATCTTCATTTTGTTGAGCTCCATATAAACATCTGGGCGATCAAGGAGGACTACCGGGCTTTTGTGGGTGAAAGATGACAGAGAACACAAATACTGTGGAGAAGTACAAATTAGGCATTGTGTCTATCTACATCCGCGTTATCAAGACGCATCAGGAACCTTTGCCGCAGAACTACATTAACGGCACCCAAAGGCCACGAGGTCGAGGCTACCTAACATAGTCTAAATTTATGAATGATCGATGCGCAGTATCGCGTATTTTTTAAATGAAACTAGCTGTCCGCATCGGCTGAGCCATTTTCTCGGTCGATGATGATCACAGTACTCTGCCTCCGTGCCAGGAGCATCGTTTTATATTATCCTATCTCATCGCATTGGGCGAAATGGAACTTAAACGCTTAGAGTAACGTATTTTCTACACGCCTTCTTTATTAGTTCCTGAATAGACAGATATAGTGTAGGCTGCTAACCCCTCTATATCTTGTTCCGTGTCACCAAATTCGTGATTGTGGGATGTCTAATCTCAGAAGCTAGTCAAAGTAAGTATTGAAAGTGATCATTGTGCCTGCATGTACCATTCTATTTTACCTTCTTTCATCTAACATCTTTACTCCTAAATTGCTTTCAAATCTTATGAGAGACAAACGTTATCATCTCATGACAGCCGTAACCACGAGTACCATGTGAAGTAAACTTGCCAATGTCCCAGCTACTGCGATGAAGCATGACACAGCTGTCACAGTATCGACGAATAATACCACTACATGCAGCAAACGGGACAAAAGTGAATGCTATAGCTTACAGGATGTAATAAATATGTTGAAAAATACTGTGAGTGAATTGCGTGAAATCTTAGCTGCTGTTAAACCGTAGATTTTAGTATAGAAGCCTTTTAACACTTATCTGACCCACTGTCCGTTTCTTCATCCGATCTTCGTAGATAACTACATGTTCAGGATTTTCACTGAAGTGTCTGAACAGATTATCCATGCATTTAATGCTATAGTGTTTAATGTGTTAGATTGGTTACATCCGATGAAGTTGAAGCGTCTGCTATTCGACTCCATGGGTTTCAGATTAGAGAGTGCATTGCCGTACGTCTAACATATAAGAGAGTAAAGCACAGTTGCCCAATGCCACCGATAATTTAAAAACGAGCTGCTATTTTAACAAGAAATATGTCGGTTATAAGAGTGCCAACTGAACCTAAATGTAGTTACAGACTCGGATGAAACACTAATTGAGCGTAGGCATACATCCTTTTCAAAGCAGCAGAATAACATACCCAGCCCCTCGTGAAGATTTCACCAACTGCATGTGATAATGATACGTACAAAAAGATTAACTGCGTAGTGAATATAAGGGTATTAGTGGCTAATGCTGACTGCTGAACAACACAACCCCTCTTTAATAGCAATGCCATTCACATTCAGGCATCTAGTACTCCTATAAATAGCAACACTTTGAAATTATCCTCAGATCTACGTAGCTGCGACCCAAATTCTCATCCTGTTGTCACAAACGGATCGTACCTATACAACATGGACAGCATCAGCGTTACTGGGTTTCACCCTCGAAGTTGATGAATAGCAAGCGAATTCGTATTTCTGTTTGCACTTGCTGCTGCTCTAACAACCACAAAAATGTCACTTCGACGAAATGGATACAATAAAGGAAGTCAGCACCTCAGAGCCAAATAGCAGCGTTTCATGTTATTGACACTTCCCCTGGCAACAAACGCCGGCGTTTTAACCTTCTTGGTCTCGTCAATGGTGAGTCTGCCAGCGGACCCCGGCCGGGTTCCTCCACATGACTTCAGGATGCCAGTAGCTAGTGCCACTTGGACATGGGTGACAGTCGCAGACATGCGTGATTGACAGCTGACTATGATATAGCTCGGCTCATCATCCACTGCAATGCCAGTTACGAACTGTACAGTGGACAATAGCTAGCCTCACGAGCTAGGACGTTTCGCATATCGTCTAGGTACGACATAGGACTTAGAAGCTATTCGGGCAGATTTTATAGTACTGGTGTTTTTCCAGCCTAGCCTAAGCATTCTGATTGAGAGCGATAATGATGAAATTACTGAATTATTTTAATTTCCTTACTACTACTCATCAGTACTACAAAATTCGCCGTACAGCTTCTACTTCCTACGTGGTGCATAGGCGTCATGCGGAAAGTCCTAGCTAGTGAGGCGGGCCATTGTCCTATGTACAGTGCCTGACTGGCATGGCAGTGAAGGATGAGCCTGGCCATATCATAATCAGCTGTC
>CALYDF020001239.1:0-15216 GCA_944474145.2 Dicrocoelium dendriticum
ATAAGCGAGCATCTTCGCACAAATGAAGTAACCGCTCACTGTTATCATTACAGGATCCTACACCGTGTTGACCGCCAAGATGCATTTCATCAGTGGACAACTTTCCAACTTATGCATTCAGATCCCTCGCCAACACAGCAGTGTCCGAACTTCTTCTGTGGTGAAGGAGCTGGGTCATTTGGCGATAGAAGTCGTTTTTTACCGAATCATCGCTACCGTTTGTGGGCGCGTAAGCAGCGATGATGAATAGACACCTATTAGTCCCGCGCGAGTTCGAAGCTTTGAACGAGTCAGCCAGTCGGACCGCACACATCCGGCTACTGATTTGAATCCAATCAACTAGAACGTCTTCAGCCCGGGTAATTAGGGCAATACCAACACCAGCTTGGCCGGTGCTTGAAGCTGCATCGTCACCGGATAGGCGCAGTGAGAAAACACTGCTTGCGTCACCTGAAGGGGATCGCAGAGTGAGCACAGAGCTCGAGTCTTGCAGGTGGGTCTCCGATAAGCAGCAGATGTCGATTGATAGGGGCTCCAATGTTCGGGCAAGTGCTGCCTGTTGACCGATCTGTAGTAATGTGCGTACATTGAGGCATGCCGATCTGAAGGAGGATTGAGGGCTCCAAATGGAAGCCGGTGAACTGCAGTGCATCGCTTGGTTGGACAAGAGCCTGTCGACAGGAGAGGAGTGACGCTCCGCGTTAGTATGAGTTGAAACTAGAAGATAAACGCCTAGCAAAGCTTGTTGGGGGTCAAGAATCGGGAGTTGAAAACTGGGGGATAAAAGGGAAGTTTGAACGGAAGCATACGGGAGAAAATCCGTAAGAGGGGGAATATGAGGTCGGGAAGGCTCGCGCAGTAGCATCCATACCCCTATTACCCTGCTCGATGCAGCAGTTAGGGCAACGTTGATTATCCCCTGCGGTGGCCAGAGCATCAGGAATTTGTTTGAAGAGCGATTCATAGGTTTGCGTGGGCAGGAAACTGTCAGATTGCCTTTGCCTAGACAGGAGAAGGATTAGGGTTCTCAACCAAAGCCTTTTGTTCAAAAACCTGACCGCAAGGCAGCAGGTTTGGCGTTGGGCTACAAAGAGTCCGTTTTAAGGAATAAGGTGCCACCATCATTCCAACCCTCAATCTGGAGGACCAGGAGGCTGAGTTTGTCTGGCCTCTAACCATTGACCAATCTGTATGAGTGGCTCTGAAGGTGCAAAAGAAGCACCATCCAGCATAGCTCAATAGATCACTGAGGCACACAAACCATCACACCACGATCAGTTTCAGCCTCATTGTGATGTCTGCGTTTTGTCGGAAAGACGAGGAAAACGTTTGGTTGGATACACTAGCTGATATGGCTAGGAGCTGATCTCATTTGGGTTCGTGCAGTGAGTTTCTTTGTTCCACCCCATCCCTCTTGGCTTCCCCCTCCAACCACGATTTCATTTCTTATCATAATATTATTTTGCATAATAGATGTTTTTTCCTGCCTAGTAGGCGGGTGGTAGCTTTCCGGAATATAGCCCATCCGTTACTGGTTGCTCAGCCGGCATGCATCTGTTATGTCCTTTTCCTTTATTTCTTTTATATATTGCGGTACAGTAGCTGAGGTGTTTCCAATCTCTAATGATGCTGATGATGATGAGTTTAGGTTTAGTGCTGGTCACAAGTCAAAAGGGGGTAATTTTAGTATGCTAAAACTGCATAACCGCAGAGTTCGATTTCGTCTCTTAACATTGCCACTAGCAACTTCAATGCCAAAATACCAGTGATACAATGAATTACGAATGCTGTATCTTTTAGTTCTTTGTTCCATCCTTCTTTATCGAACTTTAGACTGATCACCTCGTGTTTTACCCAACTAGGTGCCGCTATTAGTAACTAATGCCCACCAATGAAGGCTATGACAGGTACGGGAAATACTCCACTTAACTATGCCATTACCTTTGTTGTGAGCAGAACGTTCAAGTATCGCATCATATGATCAGTTTCCAAGGTCAAAATGGTGAGTTACGCTATCTGTCATCCGGTGCTCCTACTAAATGGGATCAAAGCTTCACCATCAACAATAGCCGCTCCTTTGCCTTAAGGATCACAAACCTGCCTTGCAATCTGAGGTCTCGGGTTTAGTGCCTGATTAAGGAACCAGGTGACCCTTGCAGTATCCTTAGCCCACGCGCGACTGGCAGTGGTAGTGCGGCGACGAAGCCCCAGTACACAGTACCGGCGTAACACGGATGCCTCCTTCGTGCTTCATCAACGTTAGTAGAACAGGGCTAGTTTCACCCTCCCGAACACACATCGGATTTGTGCTTCATCAGCTACTGTCCCAGAGATCGAATCGGCCATGGTTCACTTCAATTGAAATCGCAGTCCACGTTGAGATGGCGCGTCACAGTCCATTCATACAAGGAGTACTTCAACATGACCGTCCAATCAGTCATGAACCTTTGTGACGAGCGTTGCCGGTCTTGACTCAGTAGCCATATGGGTAGAACTTTCAGCTAATATTCCAACGATCCCGATTCATTGCCTGTTCTATCTACCTGTTGAGATTAAATAAACTCGAAACCGATCGTGAAGTGCAGTGTTTTTGGGCGAACAAAACCCAATATCCTTCTGCTTTACATCGGGCATGTTTCTGCTGGATACAACAAAGCTGATCGTGTTGCAGTGTTGCACACCTAACCATTAACTAACGACCCCATGTGTCACCCGCTCTAAGACGACTAGGATGTGCAGAAGCCACGCGAGCAGTAATCATTTTAGCTGAGTGATCACGAAACATGATACTGTTAAAAAGTGTCAGTTGATTGCTTCTAATGGTTGTTCGGTTATAGTGAAGACTGACAATCTATTATCATGATCTTTGGAGCCTGACGTGCGCTCCAGTAGTAAGAGATGCATAATGAAGTGCTCAAAGCCGTGGGTCTGACTTCTTAATGATCCTTGCAATTTTGCAGGTGTCGAACCAAGAAAACGCGCTTTGTTCCCATACTCTGTTCGCTGGTCTTAGGGTAGCCCTAGTTTTATGCTTTCCCACTACTACTACTACTACTACTACTACTACTACTACTACTACTACTACTACTACTACTACTAATGCCGTCTAACGTTAAAACATATGTTGTCTCCTAGTTAGTAAGCTTGAGGGAAATTGCATGTGTTTGTGGGTCAGGCGCCATGAACAGTTTTTGTTATACAGAATAGACGCATGTTTCATTTCTTTACGGAAGGATTCCGAATCTGCATATAAAACGCACTAGGTTGAAGGGAAATGGGAAAATTTTGCAGAACGAATAACGCTCATTTAACTCGGTGCTTCAGAGGACAGCTTCCGTTAGTTCTTTGGACCATTTCCATAGTCGATTATAGATAGAATACGACTGTACGCGCTTCATGGAAAAGTATGCTGCAGTCAACTTCTAATAAATGAATAATGGGAACCATACTTCTGCTGGACTGTCTCTGCGCTAAGCGCAGTCGAGGCATCTGGTTTTGCGCAAAATGTGAACAATGCAGTGCGATGCGACGGGATCCAACCTGAATGATGGTGACCCTCGGAGCATGATACTTGTTGGGATTTAGAGAACGACCGTAGCAGCACTAATACATCAGTGATTTCCACCAGATGCTTTTCGTCCATTTTAAATCTGAAAATTCACAGTTTGTGACCAACAGTCGCACGGTACAGAAGAAGTCAAAATTACACCGAGTGAGTCGACATCACCTTCCATTTAAGATGGACCAAGATCGCCATGCCCGAGCGCCTTGTGTCTCGTCTGGTTTCATCGAGAGCTAAAGTTGCAACACCAGCACTAAGTAACCCAGCAAACAATGGTGACACAGCAGTCCGGCCCAAACACTTTTTGAATAGTTTGACCTCACAGAAATGCCTTTGGATCTCAGGACAGATCGACCTGCACCACATTTCTACACACAATTGATTCGACAATGTTTTCTTTAAACTCCTATTTCGGCTGAGTTGGAGATGTGAAAAAAGCAACTATTGTGGATCCTCGTGACGCGAGAAGTGGTTGAGTGTATCCGGTTGATATCCAAACTGGGCGAATATTTTATAAACAGAATACCCAGCCTAACATCCTTACCGTACTAGACTGTCCTCAAGTGTACCGACCTGCTTCATCTCGCAGGCCCTAGCAATCTATCGAATCTTGTGCTCAATTCCGATATTCTGTTGGGTGTTTTAGCATTGTAAAACCGATTGGCAAACGGAGCTATTTTCTGCAACCATTAAACTGATATAACCGTCGAAGGTCTGTTCACTGTTTAAACGTCTGACGTTAGATGAACAAGGTGCTTCGTAAGCTTTTCTGTATCACATTGAGGTGCATTCGGGTGAGGTTCATCTATTCCCCTTTTCTCAGTCGGTTCGGATGATATTTCGATTTTGATTTACCTCACTGGTTCGCAGATGCTTATTAGTACCGATGTGGATGCCAGCTTGTGATTATACACCTCACCAAAATCACGAGGGTTAAACCTGTGGCGATACACATAGTGAACCGAATCCAGTAAAGTGTTCCAACTAAACAAGCATGTTTGATTCCTGTTGTTCTAAGTGAAATCCAGACATGAAGAGGCATTTAAAAGGAAAGCAAATGAATAAACGGCATTTGTATCTGACCTCTTTGTGAATGTGACCCAAGAATCCACCGCTCAATCAGTTAGGGCGCATAGCTTGGTTAAAGAATTTCGTTGGTCCGTGATGTTCTTACTGTGGTGGCATCATTGTGTCCATTATTGCTTGTATCGCTTTTACTTCTGAACGCGTGTGCTTCATTATTGTTCATCTGCTGTTAGTCAATTTTATTTTCTGTATGCTGCTCTCTTTTTACCAACTAAAGGTATCGATGCAGCCCGATTCGATGCTTGAAACATGATTGAAATACGAAACTGATTACCGGTGGTAGAGCACACAATTATTTACGAGTACTCCATAGGATAGTTCAAACTGACCGGCGTAAAGCGAACTTTTGATGCAGGGAATGGTGTGCCTCTTAATCCAATTCTTCGAGGCTTCCTTTCCCATAAATACCACTATAAACATGGTGCAGTTAAAACGACAGTACTTGCCTGTACATACTCTCTGGATTTTCTATATACGGTACTAAGACATTTCGTTGTACTGAGGGCGTGTGTGTGTGTCTTTTAAGTTAGAGTTATTTTCTGTTTCTGCACACATTCATTCCTCCTTCTTACAAAACTTTAAGTACCTCTTTTCCGGTCTCATCTATCGGGGACCGAGACTGACTCAGGTACCTGATTGGTAGGTTAGCTGGTTGCCGGAATTTTGCAACGAGCTCTGCTCTATTTCTTAGTGTGCCCACGTAGCTATTCCGGTTTAACTCATCTACTATCCTTCCCATTTTTAATCGTTCGAGCTGCTCCTGCTTTATTCATCGTGGGATAGCATAAAGCCTTCACGGAATTCAAAACAGCTTTTTCTCTCATTTGAACCGTGAAAACATTTGAAGATGTTAATGGTGTTGTTCTGCTCCTATGTGTGTTTTATCACAAATCATAGCGCGAGAACATGGACTTCGCTCCTTTTCTTAATCTAAGTTCCGAGCAGGCTTTATCGTATTTGTTCTCTTCATTTTTTGTTTTCTAAGACTATGCTGACTGCGTTAAGCATGTCAGCAATCGCAACCAACGGAAAAGTGCCAGCTGGTGGCTCTTACTTCATGATATCACGATCAATCGGTCCGGAGTTTGGTGGTGCCGTCGGTATTTTGTTTTACTTCGGCACCACAGTTGCCGCTGCTATGTACCTCGTCGGAGCCGTGGAGGTATTTTTGGTGAGTTTTCCTTCACTGTTTTCATGCACATACGTACTGCACAATCTGAGCGGTGGTCGATTGACAGAAGCCGTCTGCCTTGTAGCCGACATGTCACTGGTTCTACTGACTTCCCAGTCTCCCTAGCATGCGCCCGACCAGTGGTGGTCATATGGAGGCGTCGCGTCATCATGGTGTACCGGCACGTTCTTTTATTATGCATGTCCAGAAGACAACGCTAGGACCTGAGTCACACCTTAGCTACTGAACGGGCCAGCCGACGGTTTCAAACTGGTTGATGTGCTAGCAAATAGTAGAGGTATAAAAAAGATCCAGATAAAATTCGGTAGAATTAAACCGAGTGAACCGGCCGCTAGATACTAGGGGATCATTGGAAGATTGCTCCAGTCTTTCAGAACTTCTCGTCACTGGATTAGAGGATGGACACTTTGACTCTACTCTTACCCTCAGAGGCGTATGCCTGACTTCCGTTAAAAATTAATTCGCAGTCTGAATTTGAAAAACCATTGCTGCGATTTACTCTTTCTTCTGAATCTCAGTAATGCAGAACGCTTGAGAGTGTTTCGTAAATTTTAATCAGTTATTTTGTCACCGCCTCCGAAGTACCCTATGACACAGAGGCTTGAGTCTCTGATCGCAATTCCAACCTTGTTACTTTGAAGGGATAAAGTGTGCTAAGTCTTATTACCGCAATTCCATCTGCGATTTGTCCCACTACTTGGACAAATTTTAACAAGTGTGTTGCTTTCAATCCCTCCCTCCCTCCATTGTTTTATGATTCAAACACAACCATTTCCCATAAAATGTTGCTTGTCATGACTGTGACCCTAATGAAGTAACTTGAAAGTGGCAACCAACAGTGACATTTAAGTCAAAAAAGTCATTAAATGCGTTGGCAGCTATCCACCAAACTGCTTAATATCAACAACGCGGATGGCCATCTCATTGTCCCTGTTGACCTGTTTTGTCTGTGACTTTTGGAGTTCGCGAGACCGTGTTGCTTATTTCAGGAAGCGTGACTACTATAACCCGGAAGAGTCAATTTAACTCTCATTCTTGTTGGCAATTTAAGCAGCTAAACAAGGAAGTAAGTTGTACAATCCCTTCTCCGTATTTGTGCGCGGCAGCCTAAGGCAGGCTCGTCCAGCTTTGGGGAGGCGCTCAACCTAGAAGGAATTTTCCCAAATACTTCGTTCACGATCTGCGAAACCTGTTGATTCAGACATAACGTGTGAAGTGGACGAACTGAACGCGCATTGGAATCGCCACCAACGCACCTTAGAAAAAGCGTTCGAACGCGTCTTTCCGCCTATACTAAAGCTTTTGATTACTGTATGGTTTTCTGGTAATTCATTTGTGCTGGTGCGATCACGGAAATTAATTCATTTGGGGAGTCAATTTCAAGGTGTCTGTACTACTCTGAAACGTCGGCTGATTGGGAATCTTAACTGACAGGTGGAGTTGCATAGGAAGGGTCCAAGAGGTGAAGAGGGTGAGTGCCGTTGAGAACGCTACACTGTTATTCCAACTTGTTTTTCGCGTTTACAGAAAGGGTAATCCCGTAAAGGAATTAAAGTCTTATGTGGACTGCTGGTTCTCACTCTCAGTCACTAGGCCGAACACTTTGAAAAGCAATTCGGCCGGCTTAGTGAAAGGCACTTCAGCTGAGCCAATATGCGGTATTTGCCTAACGACTCCCGCGATCGACGAGCTTCGACTGGAACTTGTCTTACTGGAGCGGAACAAACTTCCATGCTCTGAAGTGCGGTAACGAGTGCTTAGTGATTTCCTTAACTGTCCTATTTGACACTAACTGGTGCAAAGGGGTGAGTACCATTTGGTTAACAGCTGTTAACTACCATTTTCATCATGCTAAATGTCTAAATGTAATCCCGCAAGTGGCATTGCGGTATTGCTTTCCCCTCAGCTACTCTCCAGTTATTCATTTACGTTAAACACCATTTGCTCAGTGATCCCCATGAGAGATGAAATAAATGTAAGCCAGTTTGACATCCAGTCCAGTAGAGGTTGCCGTGCTAGTATTTCGTTTTCTACTACGTGTTGCAAAGACACGTTGTTTAGGCACGGTCTGTTATGTTGCCATTTGTCAATCTGATCTACTTGTTAGGTCGTCGTCTCGTCCCCACCTCCGTAAAAGACCGGGTTTACAAGTCTCTGTTCACTCGATGTTGTATGGTAGCGAACTCTGACCTAAGCACTTGGATAACGAGTGCCAGATTTCTACCTTTGAAAGTGGGTGCTCGAGCCGTGTCACTCGTGTCTGTTGGTAACACCGAGTGGTCAAAACGTACACCCTCACAGATGCTGTCGTACGTAGCTACCGTGATGTAGAAGTCAGGACTTCCTGAGTCCAACCATGGTCCTCTGCAAAGTTAGTAACATGCATGGCAGCGGAGCATTGGTCGCGCTATAACCTGTTAGCTTGCAAGTGGTGATGGACTGTCACCGTCCACCGTGACATAAGCTGCTGGCTAGTTGGCTCAATCCGCCAACGGTCACGAGTTTGCTTAAGACCGAGGGAATGTCCACCACTATCGAGCCCTAATAGGGCAAAATGATCGTCGAATTCTTTACCGGATTGGCGGATAGATTATAGCACTTATGAGTTGCTGGGGAAAAACGGTGAAACACCGATTTCATCTTGATGAAGTTAGATGTTGCTCGTATTCCCTTCAATCAACTGGTCTTGTTGTACTCATAAGTGCGGGGTTCTGAATTATTTACTCGTGCGTTTGTCATACCAGTTTCCAACTCTGATAGTCCTCCATGTGTCCCGAAAAACACTAGACTGCAGTTTCAGCCCGTTGGGCATCATCAGTAGTGCGCATCCATCGCATCCATCAGAATTCGAACCCATGACCAGCAGCTGCCCAGTTGCATAAACTGCTGATTGGCTGTGCAAGCTGCCTCTAATTCCGTTGATCCTATGTCTTGTAGCGATATGTAGGTTTGAAATATGCACCCGTCAATTATCTTTCAATGCAAACACATGCTACCATGTATCTCTGGTCCGCTTACGGACCTACTGAAGATTACCCAATGAGTTCACCGTGATAACTGGTGGGCTGAAACTCTCTCATCCACATTTGTTCCTAAATGTATAATTCACCCGATCCTGTAACGTTGTTACCTTTTCTTAGATTTTGGTTGCGCTTGGTGCGCAAACTTAATACCTACAGTGCGCCGTACAAATATTATTGGACAGACAAGACCGTATTTACGGAGGAATAGTAGGGGGAGTTGAATAGTAAAGGTAGAAATTCGCCACATCTAGACTCACTCAGACAGCTAGTACACGCCCGGAAAAGCACTGTACGCGCGTTTCATCCTTTCGGGAATCGTCCGCAATGCGCATCCCATCGGATCCTGGTAGGGATCGAACCCGCAACTCGACTGTTGCCAGTCCGTGGTTGAGACAACCACAGGACACGGCAACGACCATCGTGAATAAGTTACTAGATGTGATATAGCGCCGCTCACTATCCACTGACTTGCACGTTACTACGGTGCAGAGAGCAGGGTAGCCCCATCATTTGGTGTGGTGGTCATTTTGCCAGGTGGATCACACGTCAGCCAGGCTCTGTTGCATTGCCGTAGTTAAGCGTACGGTGCAAGTTTGTGGTTTCCTTCTTTCACTTGTGTCACAATGATTGTCTCATATCGTATGTAGTTTGGAAACTTGTTTACCCAGTGCGGGGTTCTGTTTTGTATTAGGATTTCTCTCCGAGTGCTTTGAGTTCAGTACAATCAAATCCTTCCCAACGCCTCTCTTTCACCCCCCCCCCCGGTGTCCTGTGTAACCAGGATGGCATAACTAACCGAATCTAGCGATCGTTCCAACCGTTTTCCATTTCACTTCTCTATTGTGTTTTCGCAATGTTATCCATCGAGTTTCCTCGCATTCGGAATGGGTTTATCCGACGTGCAACAGAGTTGCAAATGGTTGAGTTGTCAGCTAAGTAGATTTGCGTTCTCAACTACACCCTGACCACTCTGGTCAACCTAAAGTCCGGCGTTCGTAATGCTTCACATAAGGGACAGTCGGTCCAAGATCATTTTCATAACCGGTGGCTTGGGTACACAATTACTTTCCGCTGCCTCTCGATAGCCACTCCCTCCTCTGATTGGATTTATTATTGCTTTGAAAGGAAAATCGGTATGCTGGGACCCAATATCCCCCTCAGATCGCGACCATCCAAACCTATGCGGGCGGATGCCGTGACTAAATCTTATCTATGATTGTTATCTCATTGCAAATTAGACTACTTTTCCTTGTTTACTGATTCCGGTGCTCCCATACGTTGTGCATAATTGTCACGCGTTAGCGCTGAAGGGGATTGGTATGATTTAAATGGGATTCCATACAACGGGACTCATTTCGAAGTAAAACAAATCAAAGTCAGCCTGGTCTTTATACACCCACTTGGGTGACTTTTCAACATTTTAATCCATCGACTCTGCATATACTAGAATAACAACTTAAACATTAAAGTGGAAAAAATACACAGGAGTCACTCATCTAAACGGACCCGCTTAACACTGATGACTCATCGGGTCAAAAAGTTTGCGTGAGACGCATGAAAATGGGGAATTATGATATGATGCGGCACAAGAAAATACAACTCTAATCTGTTAGCACGTGGAGGAGACACTTTTTATGGATCATCATGTATTGGGTAGATGCTGTAATTTAGAATCAAGAGAGAAAAACTAATGCATGTGCCAAAATACCATCTACGGAAGAATTAACTTAAATACTCCGTATCGGCTCTGGCTGAAATCAAGCAAGGAACCAAATACTGCATAGTGAATGCCAAAGACGATTGGTGAAACGCCACTTGCAGAAGATTCTAAACCCACATTTACTGCGTACCACGGAGTGGATTGGGACGATAGGTGTTCCTTATAAACTGGGAACTTCATAGGTCACCCAAAGGATATTGAACAAAAAATGTGGGTGATATTTCAGAAGGGTCAAACGCTCCGCTCAACACTGGTGCATTTGAAGAACTAAATCCCGCAGATAAGACGGCCAAGTGAATTTGCAACGTTATCTTCAAGGACTGTGCACACGTGTAGATAGACCAAACCGCTGGAGAACTAGGCACGAGGTTATCAGAACACAGGAGGCACATATCACGGCCAACAAGCATGAATACGTGTATTCATTGATTCGGCGGTAGCAATGCATGTGTTAGACACAGAGCATGAAATCCACTTGATGAATGTCTTAATCATTAGGAAGGGTTGTGATAATCACCCAAAAGGCTGACTGCTGAGGCGTTGAAAATTGCCAAACCTAATAGCCCTATAAAGGGAAGGGACGGAATGGAGTTATCGAATGCATGGCAGGCCGTTTTAACTCCGTTAGTCCGAGGGGCGTCAGCGGACGGATCTGGGACAGATCTTAACCATCAAATCACTCTTACCCCCATCGTTGACAGATACTTAGGTGTGCTGACATCGTACAATGGACCATCTGCGACCTAACCATCCCCAATGTGCCACTTGAATTGACACTTTGACTTGAAACGTGATTACCTTTCTACTTGTATCTCAGTCGCCGCGAATATTGTCCCGGTTTGTCATAAACACCACACCAATCACCCGCTGGTTCACTTGGCCTGACGAAGCCTTTGTGCCAAATGCGAAACGTTGCCCTCCAACTACACCAACCGGTTATTTTTTGAGATCATGAATTCTCGATCGGTTCCAAACCTATTTCAAGACGTTGATGAAAAAATACATACACGGACTTCAATCAACTAAAAGGTCGCGTATCACACTGATAACTTTCATCGGATCGGCAAGTAGGCGTGGGACGCACGATAATGGGAACTATGGTATGATGCAGCGCGAGCAAATACGACTCTAAACTGTTAGCACGTGAAGGAAATAGTTTTTCTGGATCAGTATGCATTGGGCTCAGGTTATGATTTTGAACCAGGAAAGGCAAACTGGTACGTGTCAAAATTCCTACAAGAAAGAAATACAATCAAATATTTCATATACTCTTATTTGAATCTGTAAATAAGCATTACTGATCCTACACTTAGTTTAGTCCCTTTGAAAATCGGGTAGAGTGGTCCAAGAGCAGTATGATCCGTTAGAGGGAACGCATGCCTTCACGAATTTGAAAAGTAACTCGCTGGGTATTAAAAGTATTTTGGATCTGTGCGCATAGAATGGCAAAGTTCTTACTTTAGTTATCACCTCACCAGTACGTTTGGAGCAGAGTAAGTCTTGGGACAGGTAGGCACCGATACATTTGGATCTGTATGAAGTAGGACTTGCCTTTTGGCTCCCGTACGGCGGAAGAGATGCATATAGAGCAGCTTGCAGGTAATTAGCATGAAGGAAAAATTGCATTATCACAATTGGAAGTGTCGAAACTTAGGTTAGGGAAGACGAATACCTCATCAGCATTGGCTTTTATTCCTTCTTGTGACACAAAGGGTCACTGAGACCTTTTGCCACTCAGTTAGGTAGTTCACCGACATCCACCCAGAGATATTAGTCACTGCTTGGTCAAGGAGTCACGCTACTCTCCGGGCCGAAGTTAGAGCTTTGCTAATGAGTCTCAGAAGGATGAAAGGTTCGTCAAATACTTTCCCACATAATGACATAGTAAGGCATAAACAGTACGCCAGCACGCCGTTCGCTGTCACACGAACGTCACTAGTCGCGCGACAGCTGAGGATACTGCGAGGGTCCCCCGGTCCCCCATGCAGACTCGAACCCACGACCTCAGTTTGTACACGCGAAGCTACGCGTGGGATAACTATCAAAGCCTAGCAGACCTTGCAGAAAGTCGATCACACAATCCTAGAGTCCGCACAACTTTGGATAATGAAGTGTCTAGTGGCTTGTCCTACCGAAGTCAATTCACGCATTGCAAAGGCCAGAACTGCCTTCTTGAACCTGCGGCATCTTTGGCGACAGAAGGGAGTTTCCCTCCGTTTGAAAGGCCATGTATGCAAGGCCACAGTGAGGGCCGTCCTGCTTTATGGTAGTGAAACTTGGCCCCTTCGGTCTGAAGATCTGAGGCGCCTTCATGTCTTTGATCATCCTAATCTGCTGGTGTCGGATGGCACAAAGGTGTCCGCAAAGATGATGTGCGTATGCGAGTAATTGGAAGTGATAGTCATGCTAGCTCCCTAGAACAACAGATAGCACTAATTAAGTTGCGTTGGCTTGGGCACGTGCTAAGTATGTGTGGTCGCCGCTTACCTAGGAGGGCCTTGTTTAGTCTGCCAGATGTAGGACGACGTAAGGCTCGAGGTGGACAGAAGTTAACTTGGCAGCGAGAAATGAAGTCACTGACGACCAAACTGGGTGCCGTTGGCCCTTCTCGCCTTCCGAGCTGGAGTCCACGTGACTCGTCTTGTGCTTGGCCCGAGACTTTACAGGACGTGACTCGCAACCGAAGCCAGTGGCGCATCTGCTGCCGTCTCCTAGTCAGATTGCCTGTTTAACGTGTGTTCGTGCTGAGTTATCTACTGGGTAATAGCTGATTATGACGCGGGGCACTGGAAGCTGTCTCGCCGATGCCGCCTTATCTTTACACAATGGTCAGCTGTTTGTGATGGTATGTTGTCTACACAAGGTGTAGGCGCCTGGACACTGAATGTCTGCTTAGGGCAGTAACGTTTACAGACAAGTCCCCCTTCTCTCCTTTTTATCATTCTTTATTCCATGGGCGATCATGGTTGTATGGCAGCGTAGCATCAGTTCAAATGGCTGGTGTACCGCTGTTGTTGTTTGTTTGTTGTTCTGATTTGGATACCAGCTAAGAAGGAAGCTCTAAGTGTGCACAGCGGCCTTATCAATGTCCGCGAGTTGAATTCGAATTATTGTATTAGGTTCTGAACTACCTCAACTACGCTTGTAACCATCTCTTTTACCCCGTTCCTTAAACGCGCTTGAAGAGCCAGCACTTTGCGTTGGATACATGCTACCGTTGGTTGCTATGTCGAAAACACAGTTTCTCTCTCCAATTATTAACCGTGGAACCCTGTCCCAAAAGACGAATTGATGACACACTAACGTATGTATGTCACCCGGTATAACCAGTTCCCATGGTGGAACAGACGTACTAACCAGACACCATATTATCTAGGCAGGAGTATTTGTATCCTTGCCCATGCGAAACGCCTGACGTGTCCATCAGTACGCGTTTTATTTCATTGGCAATGTTTACATGTTGTAAAATGACGACTGGATAAGTAGCTACCTCTTTACCCGTTGTAAACCGTTGTTTCACCGTCTGCTTCGAATACAACTGAAGTGGTGGACCGAAATAAACCGCCGATCATCTCACGAGGTCGGATAAGTACATCCGTTCAGTCAGGTCACTAAAATGTTTACACTGTAGTCGAGTATACGTTTACGGTCACGCTTGCACGTATAAAGCCATGGTACAGAATATCGCACGCGCGAAATTTTGCAAAAGGTAACAGTAGTTGCCATGACCGGGTTTTCCTTCAAGCTATCGAGACTAAACATTTTATTTACTTATTTCGGTGCAATAGACACTTTTGGAAGAAGAGACTTAGCCTGGGTTCGCTGCATAAGGTTTCTTCTCCAAAGGTTATTTAAAAGATGGCTACTTATGCTGGCTCGTTGCGATTAGGAATTGTGTATATCCAGTCAGTATCACGTGCAGCAATTATTTTTCCCGACCTCATATGTTTGGACACAAAACTGCATTTACTTCCAGAAAAGTGCGTCATGGACTCTCTTTGGCCTTAATATACGCAAGCAACAGAGCAAAATGATTCACAGGTGCCAGCATGTCGAATGCGAAATGACCGATGGTCATGCAACACGGAATTAAACGGTGAGGAATTCCGATAGGGCGAACAAAACAACGGTTTCTAACAAGCTAAAAAGCAATTACTTGCCCAGTCTCCCAGAATAGTCATTGTCGGAGTTACAGGATGATACCGGTCTCATCTAGTTTCATTATAACAGAGATGCATACGGGGATCAGATTAGGACATCTTTAAAATGTTTCGGAAAACTGGTAGCTCGGGTTGATAATTCAGTTGCTTATTTGTTCGCCGAGCTGCGAAATTGGTTTGCAAACGTTTCACCGTCATGCGAGACGGCATCATCAGTGCGTCGAGATGTGGGTTGTAATCTCGCTGATTGAATTGTCGACCCGTGATCAGCGTGCAGGTGACATTTCGAAAGTGACGGTTTCGATCTGTGTCCCGTGATCTCGACCCATTTCCCCGTGGCGGAGGTCGTCGCTTGGGTTGTTCCTATTCAAGCGGCATCTCATAATTTCTCTAAGTTCTCTCCGTCGGAGGGGTTGGTAAACTGGGTCAATCTCGATATGCATGTTGATCGAGTCTTGTGTTGAGAACCACGC
>CALYDF020001242.1:0-60994 GCA_944474145.2 Dicrocoelium dendriticum
ATGGTCGAATCACAGATTACTGGGTGCAAAAGGCCGAGGGGGTGCGGTGTTTGTGACACTCATAGGGTTAATATATCTAGGTGGTCGTTGTCTGTGTGGTATTGTGACTCGATCAGCAGTGAAACCCGACTTGCTCGGATTTGACTTACGAAGCAGGGGGCTTGGAGTGTTGAGCAGATACTTCTGGCGACCGGGCTGTTCCAGTTAACCGGGCTGTTCCAGTTAACCGGGCTGTTCCAGTTAATCGGGCTGTTCCAGTTAACCGGGCTGTTCCAGTTAACCGGGCTGTTCCAGTTAATCGGGCTGTTCCAGTTAATCGGGCTGTTCCAGTTAACCGGGCTGTTCCAGTTCATCGGGCTTTCCAGTTAACCGGGCTGTTCCAGTTAACCGGGCTGTTCCAGTTAACCGGCTGTTCCAGTTACGGCATCCCAGTACAGCATCTCATCGGATTATCGATGGTCGCGAAACAAAGCCACGCGTACGGAGCAAACATTAAATTACCGCTGAAACAAAGCTGATGGTAAACAGGTCCATAGACCTGTCCGATGCTATCAATGGCAATGATGACGCAAATTTTTGCTTCACCGTGATGCATTCTACTTTAGATTTTGGAATACTGTGTTATACGTGCTATTTCTGTGTGGATTTTGCAACAATACATTGTCTTTGCTGTAGCTTTTCATCTGCGCAAATTTGGTGAAGGTTTATCGGCTACCGTCGTAGATCTCACTGATCGGCCCGACCTTAGTCAGTGTCCACCATATTGAATTGGTTCTACTGCAACCTAACCGATGTCCGCCAGACCACCAGTTGACCGACAGCTTTTGGATTCAGCATACCAGTTTAGACGTTGCAATGAACGACTTCCGCTGGTAAGACATCCACAATGGCACGTACTCCATGCCCACGGAAAGCTATGTCCAAAGCTTTCGAAACTAACGCCAGTTGTGGCAAAGACGGTTGTGTAAAACGTGTGCGACTGGAATGAAATGCAGAAACTGCAGAGAATACTTCCATTCGCGATGTGCTCGCCTAGGGCTCAGCCAGATAAAAATACTTAATATTACGAGCGAGCTTTGCACCGTGTGTAGCTCTCTTAAACTATTCAAATGTATAGCTGTGTCGGCGCAGAAGTTTGATAGGCTGCAAAAGATGGCAGGGCAGGCAGCAGTCGTGCAAGTTGTCCCACATGAAGCAGACAAATCAGTGCCTCGAACTCAATGCAACCGTCAATTCAGAACAGTGTAAGAGTAAGGATTCAGAGCTAGCCACCCCGATTCTAGCAGCTGCTCATAAAGAGGAGTTCAAGACAACTTCTTCAACAGAATCACCTGACACACCGAACACTGTTAAAGGTCCGACAACATACGCCTCCGTTGTTGCTACCCATATGACGGAGGCTACACCCAACCTAACCCAGTCCGCGGACAAACGAGTTACTGCTATCAATACCACAACGGGCCCGAAGACCCTATCATTTATCAAACCGAAGAAATCAAACACTGGCCCTACCAAACAAGGAGAATATGAATATTAAGTCGCGAGAAAGAAAGATTGTCTGATGAGCGATCGCTTTCAGCGATTCATCATCAAACCATTAAAATCCTATGAAGGCTGTAAATAAAAAACGAGCCAGTCAGCCCGAAACGAATATATCTCTTAAAGGTCTATGTCAGAGATGGGAAAACGAATTAGGACTTGGTGAGCTAGCTATTTGCTACTGCGGTTGACCGAAGGCAGTTGATCTGGGCGTCATCCTTCTTCGCTCGCCAAAGAACTAGGAGAGACTTTACCAGCATCTTCGGCAAACATTAGGATGGCTGGAACAATCGAATGCATAGTGATTCAGCTTTCGCAAGTGCATGAAGGCGGCAACCTTCCGTTCGGTGCGGTTGAACATTGTAAACTATTCGGAAAGCGAGTTTCCAATCCACTCGTGACCGGTGTCAACAATGTGGGCCAGAATGGCGCTAATAATGGTCCCGGCGTCCCCTTGAAGCAGCCAACGGGAGCAATGTCCGTTCACGCGTTTGGAAATCTGCCCAGCCGTTCGACCAATATACGGTGCACCACAGGTGCTTACTAACTGGTAACTTGCCATTGAGTTGGTCAGCATCGGAATCTCGTCATTGTTCTGTATACGAATAAGTGTTTCAGTTGAGAACACGCATTTCAACGAGACTGCTGTGACGATCTATTTTACCGCTGTCGAAATACTTCTGGTTAGACGCTCGGTAGCCGTGTACCCTTTGAGTAGCAAACGAATGAATACCTCAATTTGCTGCTGTTAAAACTGGTATTGGTCTGGGTTTTTCTTGGAAGTTGCTTTAAATAAAGCTATAGGGATAATCACTTTTACATAGTGTTCTGCATAAACATTAACTCCGCGTCTAGGGTGCCTTCCGTAGAGATTCGTCGTGCTCTTGAGGTAAGACAGTGAACCAAGTTGTATCTCATAGGAACGAAATTGTGGAAGTTCATGTATTGACCTATGCACGTTGCTTTTCTGTAGACCTGACACGGGATGGATCCGTCTGGTCTCCTAGTTAATAAGACATCGAGAAATGGTAGCCGATTATCGCTTTCCCTTCCGTAACTAAACTGCACCACTGCATGAACTCGGTTGAAGTTGTCAAGAAGTTAATCCAGACTAACATGTTTATCCACACCAATAGACATATCGTCCATGTATCCATGGTAGCGTTCAAAAAGTCTAGCGCCGCTCGCATTTCGGTTCGCTCTAGGTTTGCAATGAAGCGATCCGCTAATGGCTGCCCAGGGGGATCCCATGACTACACCGTCCTTCTGCCGGTAGTAGCTCCCGTTCAATAGAAACTGTACCTTCCAGGTGCAGAGTAAGAGTAGTCCTTTGTGCTCATGCGTAGGTATTCACAGTTTTATTCCTTACTCGGCTATACAGTTTCAAATTTAATCGGTCATCTCAACCAGTGGGACGATTGTAAAAATTGAGACGCCATCGAAAGAGAGCATTACATTCTCATTGATTTTAACATCCTTAACGCGTTTGAAGATATGGAAGCTGTCATGAATGCTGTAGGTAGCGAGCTGATTTTGCACAGTTTCAAGAAACACTGAAAGCCACTGAGAGACGGCATGGTAGGTTGAGTTTACCATTCATAAAATAGGACGAAGCGGAATGATGGTTTGATGAATTCTTGGTAACCCGTAAATTCTTGGGACGTTTGTGTCACTCAGCTTATCGCTGTTATACAGAGCATCTGAAATGTACTCTTTGGCCCGCATTTCTTGCAAAATCTTAGTTATCTATGTTTCAACATATTCACTTCGGTCTCTTTCCTTTTCATTTCACGCCAAGTTTGCTTCATCGCTCAGTATTGCTGTTAGCTTATCTATGTAAATTTTTCTATCGACTAACACGATTCCAGTACCTTTGTCCGGTCTGCACAGGACAATTTCCTCACTGCGCTTTAGTTCCTTCAACGCATCTAGGTGCATTCTTGCTAGTGGGCCATGATTACGGACGCGGTGTTTACGAAACTAGTAGCAAAATTCACCAAGTGGCAATGGAAACGTTCAAGATCCATGTACGAATTAGTGACTAACAATTCCGCCAGATCATATAAGCTTTCAAATTGTAATTCGTACTCGAGCTCGTTGTCCCTGAAACTAGGGAGCTCAAAACATTAAGCCAAGCGATAGAAAATACAACAAATTTGCATTTATGTTCAAACAAGAAATATTGTGCACATACAAGTCTGTACGGTTTGGAAACCTGAATTGCGGCTTAAGCTAGCTTAGCGACCTTTCTAACAAAGAACGCATCCGCATTAAACGGTTGCTAGTGATTGACTAAAACAGTAAGGAAAAATTTCTATTCTTCCGCAGCTAAATCAAACAATGTTGCGTGGGGTTGTGCTAGCTTAATGTAAAGGGCAAGAAAAACGAAGGAATGCCTCAGATGTGGCATGATTTCTCTAAACCGCCCCACAGTATACCGCAGCAAATCGAACCCTTGGTTATTTGCCAATGTTCAACGATCGATGTAGCATAAGATTATTTGCACGCCTTAAATAACGGCTAAATTTTCTAAGATTCTGAAAGCGCAAACACATATGAGAGAAGAACAACTCAGGACCTCAGAAAAAGCATCCGAAAGAATCTACTACAGAAATCTATAGGTCCGTGAGCAATGACTGGATGAACAGCCTAACGGAGGATTTAGTGTTTTGCCTCATAGGAAGCTTAATGTTATATATGTATATATATATATATATATAACAGATGAGAAGTTGGAATCAACCCAAAATCTGAGGTATTTGTATGGTTACAGTGACCTACCCGATAATTCCACAAATAACAAAGAGCAACTATTTATTCCACGCTTAATAACACAAACGTTTGCGATGCAGGATCAATTTGTGGACCACTATTCGCACTGAGGTGAACCCGAGAAGTTTTAATAATTGGTACCGAAGCTGATGATGCGTGTGGATATTTGTTGTGTTACGCATAGGAAACACTGCGCTTCACGAGTGTTCGCAACACCAAATGATATAATCAGGCAACAATAACAGGGAATTGAATCCCTGCGTTTTGCAATTTGCCAGCACATCAACTATGATAAGAATTAACATTCGAACACCGTACACAAACCTTACCACTGGGGATCAATAAACGACGAGAGAATAGAATTATATCAAAATGGTAAATTTTTGCAATCGATTAAGAGGAAAGAGAGGAAAACGAACAAAGGGAGAACCCAAAACATTTATATGCATAGTTCACAAAACAGTCGCCAGAAGATATAGGTAATAGCTCTTCATAGCTGACTGGAAAGAAACAAGGTGAGTTGGATAATATAGCATGAATATTATTTCATCAGATTCAGAATAACTGGAGATATAGGAACTGGGTTCTTCGTCTAATAAGGGAGTTTCACTGATGGCAGATCGCTGATGCGCATTCAATACATATCGCTTAAACTTGTGTAACCGCCGAAGAATACATGTATCACACATATACAATTTCTGTCACAATGGCAGGAAGCCATGAGTTTGGGAGTTGCACGCAAGTAACACAAATAATAGAAGATTCGATCCCAAAACACACGAAATGATCTTAAGTAGGATTAGAAAAATAGCGCAACTTATGATGCCGACAAATCGTCAGAATGGCGAAATACTATATATTTCCAATTATGGTGATGGGAGACTAAACACCTGAGTTAATACTAAAGTTCAGTGAACATAAATAAGCTTTGGCAAAAGCTTCCTCCGGTTGCTGCTAACACAGTAAAGTCTGGTGAGGTAAAGCCCCACTGTATCAATCGTCATAATACGAGGTGGTCATCCGTGACCCGCCACTAAACACAAAATAGAAGCAAATCAGCGTAGTCTAGCGTAACGGCCACAATGTGCTGAGGTCTCTAAATTTGACGGTTAATAGTTGAAAGAAGCACCACGTTCTAAAACGGAAAGTGGGTCATTTTGATCAAATGAGTTGATTGAATACGATACATAGACCCTAACACTGTGAACCGAGATGGTGCGCAAGTTACGCCCAGAGTTCCTTGTCAACACACGAAGTGATGCACTATGTGCACTTTAGGTGGGGCAGCTGATAACAGGTTAAGAGTAAAAGGTTTTGCGCAGCCTACTGTGTCCCTAATTTTACCACATTCAGCAGCATGGTGGAAGGTGCGAAGGAATACAATGGCTGATGGGGGACGTGTCACCAAATTGAAACATCCGGGCAACTGAACATGTGGACGATCGACAGGGAGAGTAGGTTTTCCTAGAGCGATAAATTGGTAATGCCGGAGTTGAAATAGTTGGATTGATGGTTAAAAGCATAGGAATTCGTTTCCAGTATCAGTGTGAACATGTTTATGTCGATTCGTTGACACCAGTGGGTGGAGAGCCAGTTTATTTTAATTGTTTTTCGCATAGTGCTGCGTATTACGCAAGCAGATTGAGGATGAATTTTGGTTATGCACAAATATTTATAATCTGTATGCTCTAACATTATAATCGCAGAGGTTAAGTGGATTCACTGTTAAAGTACAAATATTTGTCTAATTGAATTTCTTCACAGCCATCTTCTAAAACGGATAGTTTCGCACCGTCATGATTTAGAAGTTAACTGCGATTTATCAAGTCTTATCCTTCACTGCTGTACATTCTACGAACATTTCAGAGGACCGGGCTGGCCCCAAAAGACACTACGTCCACTAACAGTAGCTATGTGCGACATAGTATTTACAATCCGTTCGGATCGGATAATTTTGATGTATTCATGAATACAGAGTTTTGATATATTTTAGAGGTTCTTCCTAGATATCTTTCAAACCAGACAGACCCCCACATGCCCGGAAACCACCAGGCTGCAGCTTCAGCTCTTTGGGATTTCTCTGTATTGCGCATCCATCGGATCCATCAGGATTCGTACTTGTCCTCCGTGTCCCAGTGGCATTAGCTTCACGCTAGCGGTTCAAGCCGCAGGTGACCGTGAGTTAAATCCAGATGGATCCGATGGCTACGCACTACTGACGAGGACCAAGGGGCTGAAAATGCAGTCTAATGCTTGTCCGGGCAGGTGGACGACTATCTGTATTGGAAGCTGGCTGTGGAGAACCGCATTTAAACGGATAACTGTTCGCTTACGGTGAAGCCATTAAGCCTGGACCGTGATTATTATATTGCCTACAGTCTTTAAATATTCATGCCTAACCCAAATTCAACTTCAGACTGCTCGCATGCTACCCAGCACAACGCGAATATCAATCAAAATAAATTGGCTGTCGTCACGCGGTTTACGATAGGTCTCCCAAATCTATTTCACACAGCTACCTGAAAGGAATCCCGATGTTATTAGCCATCAGCCTATCTATTTCAACTACAGGAGCTGCAATTTCTCCTTGTGACTAATATCCCTCTGCAAAAACCTACTCTCCCTTTCGATCGTCCACATGTTCAGTTGCCCGGATGTTTCAATTTGGTGACACGTCCCCCATCAGCCATTGTATTCCTTCGCACCTTCCACCATGCTGCTGAATGTGGTAAAATTAGGGACACAGTAGGCTGCGCAAAACCTTTTACTCTTAACCTGTTATCAGCTGCCCCACCTAAAGTGCACATAGTGCATCACTTCGTGTGTTGACAAGGAACTCTGGGCGTAACTTGCGCACCATCTCGGTTCACAGTGTTAGAGTCTATATATCGTATTCAATCAACTCATTTGATCAAAATGACCCACTTTCCGTTTTAGAACGTGGTGCTTCTTTCAACTATTGACCGCCAAATTTAGAGACCTCAGCACATTGTGGCCGTTACGCTAGACTACGCTGATTTGCTTCTATTTTGTGTTTATTGGCGGGTCACGGATGACCACCTCGTATTATGACGATTGATACAGTGGGGCTTTACCTCACCAGACTTTACTGTGTTAGCAACAACCGGAAGAAGCTTTTGCCAATGCTTAATTATGTTCACTGAACTTAGTATTAACTCAGTTGTTTAGTCTCCCATCACCATAATTGGAAATATATAGTATTTCGCCATTCTGACGATTTGTCGGCATCATAAGTTGCGCTATGTTTCTAATCCTACTTTAGATCATTTCGTGTGTTTTGGGATCGAATCTTCTATTATTTGTGTTACTTGCCTGCAACTCCCAAACTCTTGGCTTCCTGCCATTGTGACAAAAATTGTATATGTGTGATACATGTATTCTTCGGCGGTTACACAAGTTTAAGCGATATGTATTTAATGCGCATCTGCGATCTGCCATCAGTGAAACTCCCTTATTAGACGAAGAACCCAGGTCCTATATCTCCAGTTATTCTGAATCTGATGAAATAATATTCATGCTATATTATCCAACTCACCTTGTTTCTTTCCAACCAGCTATGTGGAGCTATTACCTATATCTTCTGGCGACTGTTTAGTGAACCATGCATATAAATGTTTTGGGTTCTCCCTTAGTTCGTTTTCCTCTCTTTCCTCTTAACCAATTGCAAAAATTTACCATTTTGATATAATTCTTTTCTCTCGTCGTTTATTGATCCCCAGTGTTAAGGTTTGTGTACGGCTTTCGAATGTTAATTCTTATCATAGTTGATGTGCTGGCAAATTGCAAAACGCAGTGCTTCAATTCCCTGTTATTGCTGCCTGATTATATCATTTGGTGTTGAGAACACTCGTGAAGCGCAGTGTTTCCTATGCGTAACACAACAAATATCCACACGCATCGTCAGCTTCGGTACCAATTATTAAAAGCTCTCGGTTTCACCTCTGTGCGAATAGTGGTCCACAAATTGATCATGCATCGCAAACGTTTGTGTTATTAAGCGTGGAATAATTAGTTGCTCTTTGTTATTTGTGGAATTATGGGGTAGGTTACTGTTACCCTACAATTAGCTCAGATTTGGGTTGCTTCCAACTTCTTATCTTTGATATATATATATATATATATATGTATATGTAACTTTTAGCTACCTATGAGGCAAAACACTAAATCCTCCGTTGGGCTGTTCATCCAGTCATTGTTCACGGACCTATAGCTTTCACTAATCGGTCGCTCCGTGTTTTAGCTGAAGTTTCGAGCCTTTCTCCTATCGGTGGTAATGTCCTTGCGGTATCTTATTCCAATACCGTCCATGATTTTTCCATTGCAATTTATGTAATGGCGGTAGCAATGCGCGAATCTTTCGCTTAGATTCGGTTGACGTCGGATTTGTTTGGCGAATTTATGGCATATCTGAAGCCTTCCTTCGTTCTTCTTCCCATTCGCACTTGTTGATATTCTTCTTAACTAACCCACTATTTCTTCCATTATAATTCACTACACGACCGATTACCCCGTGCAACCATTAGTCAGTGCTCAAACCGCTTTAAATTAGGTGGTAGATCGTGCGTAGGATACTCGGTCGGAACAAAAGTGATTTAACTGTGCGAAGCACCTAACTTGTCGACATGGGACCCGGGCGCTGCAGCATTATAATTGCTGCACTCAGTGAGACTCGGTTTGCTGCCGAAGGCAAACTGCATGAAGGTGATAATGGTTAAACTGTCTATTGGACGGGAAACACCACCCCAGCACCATGTGAACATGTGTTCGGAGTTGTACTATCCGACTGCCAAAGTGGCCAGCTAGTGGCGGAGGCAACTGCTATCAGCACACGAGTGGTGACTCTCAGATTACATCTCGGACGCCGCAGTTTTGCAAACTTTATAAATATACTTGTTCCCACCATGTATTATCCTGAAAACACCCGAGATCGGTCTTGCTTTCATTAGTCCACTATGATACCTTCTGTGCTGAGGAGCGACCGGCTATTCCGACTGGGTGGATTCAACATGCCCTTTGGTCGATCTATTCAGGTGCGAGCGGACATAATCGGTCTGCATAATATTGAACTACCTAAACGCAATACTGACAGGCTGCTTGCAATGTGCGCCACTCATGGGCTGACGATCACGAATACCTGGTGTGCACTTGGAATCACTCACGGAGTGGTCACGGTCACCGGTTGAACTATGTCATCGTACGCAATCGGAACATGCGTTAATTACGCATGACAAGTGTACTGCGTGCAGCTGAATGTAGCACTGATCACAAACGGGCGCGGACCAAATTGTACCTACAATTTTGGTCATACACGTGGTTCTGACTTGTCATATACCCGAGCAAGTTTAGTGTGCTTTCCCTAGGTATCATGAAGTATTTACCCATAACGACTAACTGTTGCAACCCTGCAAGCAATTGATAGGTCTTTGGTTGAATGAGAGAAAATCGCAGCAGTTTGCACTGGCTGTCCTTTTCTGATTCTCTTTTAAATAACACGAATGACCCATATTAACTAAGTAGCAAAAAAATCAGATGATGTCATCGTAAAACAGTGTCCCCTTCAGCCATTTCGTCAGAGCAGTGAGAAGATAAAAGTTGCCGTGTGTTAACATTTGATTGTTCTCATCAGTCGCAAACACAATACAAGCGGGATTCATTGACAGTTATATACAGGGGAAATGTTGGCACACCAATCAAAATGTCAAAAGCAAGACCACGGTAACCAAATTGACTGTCTCAATAGTTTCTGTTCACGCAACACAGGTTGATAAGCCGTAATTAGCCAAGCCTCACTATTCGCCAAGGTTAGCGGATTTTTGTTGCCTAATAACAATTTGAACGCAGTCTCCGGTTCACCGGATGTCGGGTTGCCAAGAGATGCTTGGTGATAAATGCTGCGGGACTCCTGTTCATCCTGGAACCCACTCGGTTTTGTTGCGTTATTTGTTGCTCTACACACCTCGACACATGTTCAACTACCCTCTGAGATAACTGACGGTCAGTGCTGCCTATTTAATTGTCACCGCAACCGCAAGTGAACTGGTAAACGACGTGAGAGGCCGAACTAACTGATGAGTTTCTGTGACGGTCATGAAGAACAAGACTTCGCTTTTTATGTATGAGTCGCAACTGTGGGGTTGCGTAGGTGCGCGTAAGGGCGGACCGGAATTTATGTCCGATATCCTTGGATACATGGTCTCCTTTTAACGGCAAGAAAAAGTAAACATTCCTTTTCTCAGCGGTTAACACCGGTATTTTCTCTTTGAGAGGCCTGCTATGGATCTGAATGAACTTCTCCGGATACCCATTGGACACCAAGGTTTTGAACAAAAATTCTTCTTCAGCGTGCAACATTTTGGAATTCCATATCCGTCTGGTTCCGTAGAGAAGCGTTTTCACTAGGCGACGTTTGTATGCGACCGGAGAAAAGCTGGAAAAGTGGAAGTACTGTCCGCTCCAAGTTGACTTACGATGAACCGTGCGCTGTAGTGTACCATCGGTCCGTCTCCTAATGAGTATATCCAAAATGGCAGATTGTTATGTTGCTCCAACTCATTGCTCCAACAAATTTTGCGCGGCTGTCAACAGTTCTGAATGCAATTCATCAAAATCTATCAGTGTCCCATGAGTTAATCTTGACGAATAACCTTGGCAATTAGAGAGGCTTTGTTAATTAGGGCTTATCAACGTGTTGTGTGCACAGAGACTATTGGGAAAATCAATTTGGTTACCGTGGTCTTGCTTTTGACATTTTGGTTGGTATGCCAACATTTCCCCTGTATATAACTGTCAATGAATCCCGCTTGTATTGTGTTTGCGACTGCTGCGAAAAATCAAAATATTAACATATCGCAACTTATGTCTTCTCACTGCTCTGATCTCGTTGCAATTGATTTACTCGCGATTGCTTCCAACTTCGAAGGTACTCTCATCATCTGAACTAGCGCAGCAAGAGAATAAGCTGATACATTTGCCACGTTTTGCGACATCTGACTTGTTTATATGTATGAAAAGATTAAGTGTAACGATGTGTCCCAGTATAAGAGTTCAACTTCCTCGTCGTCAAATTCAAATGGTTAACATTTTGACACCACCTCACCGGCAGTGGTTGCAAATGGATTACTTGATTTCGCCTGATATTAAATTTGACATATTCAATCCTTGTTTGATTTTAATACAAATAAAGGTTTAAGCTCTATGCTAATTGAAAATGCTCTAGCCACCTAGTGGCCGTAGTTATAAATAAATTAATAAACAGACATTTATTCCTCGGTGGTAGGAGGCACTATGCAACGAAGTGGACTGAACGCTTTGTACATCGAGATCGCATAAAAGAGTTGATCGATTGTGTTTTGTACAAGGGTCCCAAATGGATTTCTGAAGTGGATGGCAGTTGCTTTTTAGTAGAGAGCGTAAGAAACTTGGAAGAGTAAGGAATGCAGGTTTAGCCAAATTTTCAGGTAACCTAATACGGCCATCCATGGAACCGTACCCCAGGGGATCTGCTCCACGTGGGTTCTTCCCTTGATGGGTTGCACCCGCACTTGCATGCTCAAACTGGTTATGTGCCGGTGTGGTATAATAGCAGGTATGCCGTCACCTGTTCTACAAATGTTTTATTAGTGCTATTTTATGTATACACTATTGGCGACAAATCCTCAGCCCGATCTGTCATGCAGATCGTCCAATTATGGCACTTTTGTTATCTGCAAGCGAGTCACTTGCAGTATGTTCTGCATGCGTATACTAATTTCATACGTCCATTCATCAACCTCTGAGTGACTAGAAAATATCTGAAATTAAACAAAACAGAACAACACGATCAGCGCAGCACTGTGCTAACTACCGTTGAAACCAAGGTATTCCGGAGATATTGCGCCCGCTGAATCAGTTTAAAATCTCGCATTACTAGCTGAAACGAATGCGTTAATTTTTCGCGTTTAGTCTTCTAACTGCAGCTCATCATTCCGTAATCCCAACGAATCAATGGCATTATCCTCTAATAAGCTGCTCTTCATTTCTCTCGTCCAATCATCCAATTGCTCCGCTGTTTATTTCCTAGTGACACCTCTTCATAAGGGGTTTTATATCTTCTCAACTATCACACTATTTCTATTTTTCTGTCTTTAGGCAAAAGCAGAAAGTGTGAAATGCTTCGCTGCTGGGTTGAAATAAACTGTTTCACCTAAAGTACACACATTTGCACCTCAGAGTGTGCAGCCAAAGGACGCTTAGTGTAAATTGCACATTAACTGTTCACCCTGGCAACAAATGTTTATTGCCTTCTGCCTTCTTAACTGACCTAATTGACCTACTTTCCGTTTTGGAAAGTCTTGTTTTCTTCTGTCATTAACCTAATAGTTCACAGATCTAAACACACTATGGCCTGTACACTGGAATAGATACATTTGCTTCAGTCGTACGTTCTGCATGGACTCAAGTAAGAACCCATAGTCTTCAGCTTAGTGATCGGTCGGAAGTTTCTATATCCGCCTATAAACCGTAGGCGGCAACCGCAAAAAGCGTTTTACAAACGCTCAATTTCCCCCTTATTGAATTCTGCACACATGCTCATTCTCGCATGAAACGTATTACGCTTGAGCCATTATTTACCATGATGATATAGAGACTTCATGATGTACCGCGCTTTCTCCCCAAACCTACTAATACTAATTTGTTATTTGATGCAGTCGAAACATTGATACGTGGTGTAACATGTATGCAAATATAGGTATGATGATTGAGCCATGGTTTTTTTATAAATCTAGTAGGTTCGTTTTGTGTCATCTTCGATGGTTATTCCCTTCAGTCGGACCAGCAACATACGGATATTTAGGCAGTTTTGTTTCCTCTTTACGTTGTTACAAGTGTCGTATTCATTCCATAAGGAACGGTGTTTTAAGTGTTTAACCATTGGTTTCAACCTAAAGTTCTAAGCGCCACATTTTCCATCTATGTAGATTTGGCAGCATAATCTTCCCTTATCAATCCGTCTTTGATTCTTCATTTTTGTATTACTTTATCTACCCAATATACTTAAACAATTTTGCGTTGCGACTATACATTCAAACATTTGGCTGTTTCTAATCTCATATTTGCTTACCTTGACCGGCCAAATTTACGTGAGCATTTTGGATCCTAATGTTTTTTCCTACATGGTTTCATTTAGTTGCTTTGACATGTTTTACCTAGTCCATTCATAGATTGAATCTGAATGTCTCATGCAATCCGCCAAAATCTTTCGTGAAAACACTGTCCGTCGTGAAACTTTAGCTTTGGATAGAGTTCTTTGTTAACATACAAATGATCCTGGGTACGTTTTCTGCATATTTCCACCTTGCTTGGTCAGTTGTTTACTTTTATGAGCATAGATAGCCATAATGTAAATGCATGACCCTTAATGTTCGTGAGTTCGTGTCACCTATCACCTAATTCCGAAGTTAGGCGACACAGAAGATGGATCAAGCCTGTAGACACTATAACATCTATCATCAAGCAACATGTAAACAGCCTGGCTGCGTAGAGTGCAAATCGCCCTGCTCAGCTGTCAAAGCAATTTAAACTAGGCTGAGGGTGACAGGTTAACACTACATGGTTATCTCAAACAACAAATCGACGACCAAACCGGCAGATTACGTTTGACCCTGCAGCGCAATGAGGAAGTCAACTCGCGTGGTGATGAAACGTTTGCATAACAATTGCGAAGCTCGTCGAACAATTGAACCCAAGAACCATTTATGCTTTCGATATGATTTTGGGGAATTGTCATGAGGCAGGGAACGGCGTAGCTAATTTGACACAGCATAAGCGAGCGTGTATGCCGGAAGTGCTTGCAAAACCTGAATACAAATCAGTTGATTTATCGCAGAAACACGAGTAGCTGGTAGCAACGGCTGTAACGATAAAGCGCATGAAAATCGTTTAATTTGAATAATGCGCCACAGAGTAAACCAAAGTCTTTCGCTTTGCGCTCGGCTTCAAATCTAATGAATAAGGCAGGGCAGTGCGGTCTAAATGTTTTACGGGTGGTTTTGGAATATACTTCAAACAGCCGTCCAAATACGCCGGAAACAATCAACACCAATCCGATTGGAATACGTACGTCTAGAGGCACGTCTACTCTCTACACGGTTTCGAAGGATGCCGACAAATATAGCGATTGGAATGTTGTTGCTGCCGAAGGCAACAAGAGCACTCGGACTTCAGTTGTTCCAAGTAGACACAAAATAAATGAGGAAGGCAAACCTGTTATTACATATTATCCACCGAGTGTATGCAAAACAGTTGGGCGCTCGCTCCTAACCCGCACTCTTTACGTGGTCCATATAAGACGACGCAGCGTACCATCGATTGTTTGCAGCGAGGTTCCTGAATTGAAGTCACATACTTAAGATGAATTCAAATCGATGATGTGAACTAGTGGAACTTCATATAAGTTACCCGCCTGTCACGTGGAAGGCCCGGGGTCGATTCCCGGCCGGGGAGCCTATGTAGTGTATCTTTCACATTTTATTACATAAGCGTCCGGTCAACTGATAATGTCACCAGCTGTATCTACTTCGCTTTCACACGCTTCATACATCGGTCAACTTTCTTTTGGAATCACCGGCTGACGCTATACTACCTCGTGTATAACATCTGGGAGCTCCAAATATACATTTATGGGAATACACGAATTCAATCCCTTTTGCCATCCAAGAATGACGAGTTATTAAACCAGGAACTCTGCAACTCAAAAGGTGTTATCAAAATACGATAAGTGGGACCACGACAGCCTGTCAACTTAACACGGGTCATCCGTCACCCAAACGAAAAGTATTAGTTTGAAACGAGAATTACAATGATGAGTAAGCATTGTCTATCAACCGTTCGCCGCTGGAATCAGTAATGTTATTTCGAATTGATTCCATTCCAATCTCACCAGATATTCTGTATAACGAGCTTAAGCTGGTGAAGTTTGATTTGGAGCCATACCGAAAGGCATCTGTGTTTAAGTCTATAAATGTGCCCAGTGTTCCCGAGGCTAGAGGACATGATAAGTTCGAGGAGACCGCCTAGGCACGCGAGCAGTTAAATTTCATCCAATAGACGTTTCCATTTGAAACCTCGTAGCCTTATGCATCTAGAGACTGTGCAGACTACCAAGCAACAAGGAATATGGCCCAGGTATTGAGATGTTGGTGCTTTAGTTCATGCAAATTGGAACAATTTACTGAGGTGCTGGCGTGCGAGTTGACATTTCCTAATCAAACACACGTCGGCGGCAAGTTAATCAAACCAAGTTCAGACAACGATTCGGATACCATCAGCCAGCTAACAGTCTTCGTATGCTGCAACGCACAATTCCAGCACTGATCACGACTGACGATTGCACGCGATCAGCAACGAAATCAGCCAACCTCTCACGATTCCATTACTCACAAACGTTCCAAAGAGGAACGGGTCACATGGTTATCCCTGTTTCTATTGTCTCACCAGCAGTCTTATCTAGTTTCACTTTTACTACTGAAGGTGTGTCAATGAAACTGTTGTCCCTACGTATCCACAGCTCTCCTGGTGTCGATAACATTCTATCGAAGGCTTTACAGACAGCAACCAGTGACCTTGCGGAACTTATGGCTATATTCCATCAGCGCTGTATGGCCGAGAACTATATTCTAACAATATGGAAGCGTGGGGTAATCCGTCCCATTCATAAGGGAAGTAGTCGCACTGACCTAACTAAGTAACATCCTAAAACGCTACTCCCTGTGTTATCCAATGTTATGGAGACTATCGCGACTGATTCACTCATGCAGTATCTGGAAAATCACAAGTTGCTATTACCAGAGCAATATGGCTTCGACAAAAGCGCTCATGTACTACGAACCTGCTAATTGCATGCAATATCTGCACCGAAGCAGTAGATCATGTGATGTGCTCCAGCTTCTCAAAGGCTTTTGATCACTTAGGGTACCTAAGTGATCAACAAGCTCCGCAGAGTGCAGCGCCGGATCGCTGTTTTATATGCATCAGATGGTCTTGCGCAATTCGCAAAAGATGCAGCCAACGTGCTTTGCCAACACGTCATCCATACCTTCCGAAGTGAATCAGCATTTCATCTGCTTTCCACACAGCGTCCATCGCCACCAGGGTTAAACCGCAAATCGTTCACGGGAGTCAATGTGATGAAAAATCTACTCTAATTGCTCGTCCACATCTCAACTGGCTTGGACGACTTGAAAACGATGGCATTGAAGACAGCGGATATGAAGCTTGCCGAACCATCAGCTTGAATCCTGAAAGGTTTCCACGAAGGAATGCAGGTTCCCACAATGTGGAAACATGGAGCATTCACACTTAGTTATAAAACTGGTAATGGTTCAGAGCCCACGAACTACCGTCCATTCACTCTGCTACCAGTTTTATCCAAACTAATGCAACGCACAATGACTGCGGCCCTCATGGGATATTTTGAGAGTAACAACATCCTAGCTTCACAGTAACACGGATTCCGCCGAAATCCATCTCGCACTGCAAACATGCTACTAGACCGAGCAAGCTGGACAGAGTCAGGAAAGGCCAGATTGGGTATCGACGTTGTTTACCTGGACTTCTCGAAAGCGTTCGATCGTATGGACCACCGCATTCTCCTTCACAAGCTTTGACGATAACGAAACGTTTATGCCGTACTCAGTTGAATCGGGAACTTCCTCGCTCAACTTCAGCTACAAGTGAGAGTCCGCTGCTCCATTTCGGACTTGCTTGGCACCCAGTGTGGCGTACCCCAAGGACCGGCACTGGGCTAGGTTAATTTCTAACATTCATATCGATATTGCCAGTGCACTGCAGTCGAATTGCTTATTATTTGCATATGAAGTGAAAAATTGGTTTGCTCCTATGACATCGGACGATCACGTGGCATTGCAGAGCGAGCTCATTTGGGCTTATGCGTGGTCATTAGACAACCAGCGCCAGTTCAACATAATCAAGTGCAAGTCGTTAGCATACGCCATCAACTTATCTATGGATATGGACTTGGGGTCCAGCAGTTACACGGGGGGCTGTTTTGCACCGTCATGATTTCGAAGCTAACTGCGATTTTCCGCGACTTTTACTCCAATGTCAAGCAAGTTACGGACATTGCAGAGGACTGGGTTAGTCCCGAAATACATGAGGTCCATAGCAGTAGCTATGTATGACCTAGCATTTTAATAACTTTTCGGAACGGATATATTTTGATGTATTCATAAATAGGGGATTTTGATATAATGGCTTGAGGTACTACGCAACAAGCTTCCAAGGCAAATAGACGCCCATATGCTGGGAAAAGCACTAGCCTGTAGGTTCAGGTCCTTGGGATTTGTCAGTATTGCCGATCCATCGGATCCATCAGGATTCCAACCTCTCCTCCATGTCCCAGTGGCATTAGTTGCACGCTGCCGATTCAGACAGCAGTTGCTCGTGGGTAGAAACCTGATGGATCAGATGGATGCGCACTAGTGATGATGACCAAGAGGCTGAAAATGCAGTCTAGTGCATATTCGAGCAGCTGGACGACATTCTCTTTCGGTACCTTGCTGCTAAGAACCTTACATCAATCAGTAGTTGTTTCTTAGCGGTGAATCGATTGAATCTGCGTCATTCAACTTCTCTATGATGCTCCATGCCTACGTGCGTTAACACGTCGAAAACGTAATCCAGATTTGGCACGCTTGGCTAAACCGTGACCTTGTAGCGCTTGAAACTCATCGTAGTCGACCAGCGACTGAAAACACTCGGAGTTTTCAGTAGACGCTACAGGTGGCTACGTGGAGACCACATATTGGCCTACCAGATACAAAACGACCCCACGCACACACTTTGCTACCTAATGCAACTCATCCCGAACAATGACATCACATGTAATAGCCTGAAAAGGAGCCAAAAACACAGCCGGCTTTTCAGTAAGGCTGCACGAACCTCAGCTCATAGCGACTCCGTGATTCCGTCATAAGTAGCCGTCGAACGTTTCGATGCCTAAGCTGTTTATGTGCTCAAGGACAGCCTGGACGTTAAGAAATTTAACCGACCGGAAGCATCATTAGCACCATTTGCCAGCGGACCAGTTAAGTCGTTAACACCTTTGTGTAAGTGGATAAGTATATTAACAGAAATGTATTGGAACCGTCATCTATGCTAGTGAATGATATGTTCTAAAGGTCCGCCGGCATTCTGCCTGCAGTACAGAAACCGCTTGAGGCAATTAGCGAGCACTTTCTCCAATGTAGCCCTCGTGATCGCGCGACATCCGTTCACAATATTTTTCAACTGGTCCAATGTACGTGGCCTTTTTTGTACACTCGCCGCTTCAGATAGCCCCATGGAAGAAGTCCATGGGTTCAAACCTGGTGAGCGAGCAGGCCACTCCATTGGTCCTCCGCGTCCGATCCAACGGTGGCCAAATTTGTCGGTGAGGTATGCACGCACCGTTTTAGCAGAGTGTGCAGGTGCACCATCCTGCTGCCACGAAATAGTTCTTCATGCCCCTTCGGTCTCCAACTGTGGAAGCACAAATATCTGCAGCATTTTCAAATACTACGATGCTACGAAAAGATAAGGCATTAGTACTTTAAAACAACTACCTACCGATCACATTCCAGGAAAAGAAATATAAGCCCAAGATTTTCTGGCTTGTTAATCCGGCCCAAACCATCAGTTTCACACTGTGGTGCATACATGATGCTGTAAATTTTCGTGGGTTGCTGGTAGCCCAACAGTAATGTTTCGTTGTTCCATGCAGATGAAACAATGCCTTATCTGTAAAGATAACCGAACGAATTTCCTCGCGATCCAGAAACCAACGGCAAAATTTATGCCGCTTCTCCGGATCGCATGGGTTCAAAACCTGCACTTGAAGTGCACGGAATCTCCGAAATTTTCGTTCCAGTAATATCCGGTGTACCACATACCGGGTTGTGTCACAGTGCTGTGCGATCCGACGGATGCTGAGATCGGGACATTCCGACACTTCACTGACTACAGCGCAAGCTGAACAGTCGTCCGTGATGATGCGAGGCGTTCCGGTTCTCTTCATGTTACCCACACTCCCAGTTTGCTCGAATTTCTTCACTAGTTTAAGCACATACCGGGCGGTGACGGGACGCATTCCTGCGCTCATTGCATTGTATTTTCTTGAAGCTGATGCGGCATTTAAACCGCATTCACCGTGCAGCTGAATAACAGGAAGGTTACGTGATCCCGACTGCATTGTCTGCTCGTGCTCCTTTACCTGTGATTCAATAAAATTGGCAAGTTGCAATGCCTCACCTCGTCCTCAGGTGAGCTGCCATCACGTGCACACATTCAGGTGGTAGTTTTGGTTGCTTAGGTGGACTGCTGCATAGCTAATGAGACACACAGCGATAAGCATCGATCGCTCCAACGCCTACGGTTGGCCATGACCTTCAGCACTCAGCGCAAAGTTAGCTGACAGCGGGAAACACGTTGTGGCTTGCTCGCTGATCAACAGCCTCATGTCGATGTGTCTTTAGAGGGTAGGCTTTTCCTCAGCTGAGCCCTTCACTAAATCACTCGTCTGCCGAGAATTACATACTTCCTCAACACTAACGTGAGAAACATTCATGTCCATGCACGCGCAGTAGCATGTTGCGAATGTTGCTAAACATTGGATGGCTAATGGGTGTTGGTGACAATAACCGTAAATGAGTGGCGTTCACCATAAGGGAGCCACGGTAGGTAAATGAACACTAATCGACCTTCTTCCATCAGACTTACCGCATTTATATATATATATATATATATATATATATATATATATATATGACTTCAGACGTTTGTTTTTTGTAGGTTGTAGTTTTTAAAAATCCACTGAAGTTCAGTCGATAGCTTCGGCGCCGGCACGATTATAAGTCATGCGTCCTGTCAGTGGGGAATATACACTGGCTCAAACAGGACGGCGCGACATTCGCTTTGGTAATTCGCACGTGTTTGCCAATAATATACTTTGGTACATCAACTCTCTGTTTATTTAAGACAGTCCGGCATTTGCGGGTGTTTTTTATTTATCAAATGATTTCAATTCAATTTATGATTAACGAATTGATATCGGCGCATTTGCAGCGTCAGATTGCATTAGTTGCTTGAGGCAAGACATTCTTGAATATAGGTACATGAAAGACTGATCTTGTGAAAACTCCAAGAAATCAAAGTGCCAACAGTGTCATTTAATACGGGAGCTATTATTAGCCCAATGCGTCAGCGCTTACTATCAACCGATCCCCTCCTCATCATGCTCTCTCCCGTAAGTTACATGGCGCACATTGATGATTTATTTAGTCCTGATGCATACATATCTGTCGCTGGCAAGCGATTTCCTCCTGCTCTAGTGTTGGTTTGGCCCGCTGTTGCCCGGTTACATTCAGCTTTGTCGTTTTGATTCTACGCAGGGGCGGGCGAACCCGCGGTATATTCAGTACATGCGCGACTGGTGGTAGTGCTGCGACAGCGAAGTGCCGTTACGTCGTATAAGTGACACAATGTTTATTCAGTACGTTCAACTCTTTTAGTTTTGTCCATACTACTGACTCCTAGAGAAGCAGGGGCTACGGTTGGCTATCATAAACTTTTATGTTGCAATATCAGCCAAATATTTTAGACCTCCTACTAGCCTTTGAGCATCTGCAGCTGTAGTGAATTGCTCTCATTGCTGATGATAGTTTTGAATCCGAGTATAAAAAGCAATGCTCGACCACACTTCTGGTTTCAATGACAATTGTAAGCACTCTGACGCCCCTTGTACACCAGTTATGCAAAACAGTTGCTTAGTAAACCAATCCCAGCGTCCAATGCAACGCATCACGGAAATCCAGTAATCGAGTGCTCGTGCGCTAGTACCGTGAGAACATTCCAAATGCCATGTATTCTACCAAAACCAATTCACACGGAAACCTGGATTCCTTACAATTGGTGGCGGGAGGCTGTCTCTTTTCTGTTAATGTAGGTTTACCATTCCAACCTAGTTGCGCATAACACTCTTGAGGAGGCCAATAGATGGGCAGTAGGTCCATCACTTGATGTTTTCTCGTAGTTTCATCATAGTATTAGTATTAAAAGCAGCAGCTTTGTTAGCATGGAAGGGAGCAAATATAACAAGATCAATGGGAAGACGAATTTTAACCACATGCAGATGTGCTTGGTGCTCATCTAGTTCAATACGCAAAAGATGCAAAATTGGAGTAGGCACGCGCACTCAGGTCCACATTTGATATGATTGTTCTGTTAGAGCGGACAGAAGGATTCTAGCAACGAATCAGTTAGTCGAGAGGATAGGAAGTAGAAACATGAAATGTGACAGGTGTAGCTGTCCATCCGCCAAACTGTCCCAAGTTGTTCTGGTTAGAGTGTGCTTAGTTAAGTACCTCGTAGTTATCTGAATCTGTGAAGGAACCTCATTATTCTAATCGCGTCGTTGTCTTTGGAAGTGTTCGAGCAATGTGCTGTGCAGGTAAATCGCGATACAATTTTTGATGTGTTACATTCACTGAAAAGCATACGACCCATGTATTCGACGTAATGGGCTTTATGTTCAACAACTGCGTTCACCAGTGCCAAGGCAATGCTATTTAGAGAGGACAAATGCTCAGATCGTGACAAGGGGGTGTGGTCTGATTTAATGACAAAACCAAACACAAACCAATATTTTTTAACATGGTCTCAACCGCTCGCACTTAAGCAGCGTGACGTACATTGAGGCTAGAAAATGTTAAGGAATTGTTAAAAAATGTTGTCAACATAGTAAACATTTCTTGTAAATGAAGAGGTTCACGAAAAATGTCATCATGCACTCGCCTAGGCAACTCACTGTATCACAAGCATGACAGTGCCAGCTGTGCTTGACCCACTGGGGCATTGCGGTTCCCAAATTTGAGTGACGGTCTTCATTTGGGAGTAGAATTGGAATCCCTTGAAACCATGAAGAAGTAGTGTTGAAACCTTGGCAACCGATTTGCACAACCACACGATGCACATAAACACATAAAGCGCAGCTTTATTTCCACATTGGATCTGAGCTAGCGTTGTGAAAGTAAGATTCAGACAGTAGTTAGTCTACCGCATATTGGAATCAACATGCACAAGGCCTGTAGAATCACGTGGCTAAAAATATTCCGTGACGACCTTCGCACTTTTATTATAATTCACATCTAAATCTTCCTCTGCAGCAAATCTAATGACATGAGGCTGGTACAACATGGAGACCTAGTTCATCGTTGTGCCTCATTCAAGAGCCTTGGGCCTGGTTTATCCTATAAACTATTCACAAATGCTGTACGCATACTTGAGGCCCCGTCCATCCAGGCCTTGTACACTTGGCAAAACGATGGTCTCGATACTGCAGAACGGACCCCAACGTTATATAGACAGGCCAGTTTGACAGAAAGCATTAGGGGTCCCAGTGAACAGTCTTTTTTATGGTGTACCAAATCCACAGGGAATCAGACTATGCAGCTTAAACCTTTAAAAGCACAGTCAAGGAATATCAACGATGGAGTGTCAGTTGAATTTCGCAACACAGAAACGCTTTCGTTGTATTTCTGTCACCGTTCACTCTTACGTTAAGTAAATGCAAAACGCGACTTGGTGGTACTTTAGTCGCAAGCAACTCGGACATAGCAAAGCGGAAGCAAACTATGTGCACAGGTGAAATGTAGGGCAAGTGAACTGATACGCGTTATCCAAACAAATTACAGTAAAACCTCTGAAATTGACTACCTGTATATCCTGATCACCTAAGATAACCGTTTTATTTATTACTGCTTCAGCGTCCACTACGCAAAACTTATGGATCCATAACTCCGTATGTTGACCAACGCTTTACGTCTACCAAATTCGTCCAGCAATTTCAGTTGTTAAATTACGCTTTTACTGTATTTGATCTTCGGTTTCCCCTTCCCCTCAGGGACTTGTTATGCGTTCTCACATTTTGCAATGAAAAATTTATTGTTCATTTTTTTGCAAAATCAGTACTTTTAGAGAACACATATTTGCGTCTAGGGAGAGCGTTACGATTGATACTTTTCTAATCGATGGAATGCAGTAAATATGTTAAAGCATTTCTTTCTTGCCATGTGGATGGACAAACTCATGCCGAACAAAATAAGGCGTTTCGGTATATGATGGTCACAAAGATTAGCAAGAAAACATTTTTTGCAATAGCTTGCTTTTTGGCATTCGACAGGACTGCAACTGAGCCCGACAGATAATATCTCAGCCAATGGGACATGTATTGAGTACAGAATTCGGAGGCGCTAGTAGAATAGTACATTTACAAAAAGCATTAGCGCTTAATATCTCAACGGCGCTTTCTCTGGCCTCACGATAACTAGTAGAGAAATTCTGACACGTGAAGTCAAACCGACGTTCTTTGCATGGGCAGTAACCTGTTTAACAGTGACCGATGACTTTGGTTTCTCACAGTAAGGTTTTACTCCATGATGGCCGGCTACCGTCCCCATGGCTCAGTGACACCGGCTGCTGGCTGGTGGTGCAAGTAACTATCAGTCATGGATTCACTTCTCTGAAGAAGACGAAGAAGAAGAAGAACTAGTCGGAAAAAGATGAAGTGGCTATCTGGAGATTTTGCAGATTATTAGTGGGCACAACTGTTTGCAAGCTAATTCCGATTAACCTAATAGATATCACCAAATCCATCTTCTCATATACACCAGAAAGTCTGCCAGACACAGGGTGAGAGCAAGAACCACTAGAAAAAACGTCGAGGCTTCCCTTTGATTAGCCATTTCGATGCACCGGTAGCACAGATTGAGAAGTGACGAAAATTTTACAGACATTAAGTTTAGAACCAGCCGATTGAGAATGCAAAATGTATCGGTGACTTGATTAGGTTGGCGGCTAAAAACCTGTTCTAAGTACCAGAGAAGCATAAAGCTGTATGTTAAAATCCATATCCTCTTCTTCCGTAGCCCAATATACAAGGCGATAAGAGAATGGGAATTTCGCCTAAAGCTTGCATAATTTACGGTGGATGGATTAACTGAGTACAACACTTTAAATTTAACCAAATGATGTGAGATGTTTTGTTGGAATCCGAATGACGCTGGACACTAAAAACCGTTATAAGTGCGGGATGAATAGCTTAGCTTCTCAAGCAGAGCAACCAAATTTACCTAAGACCATTTAGCGATGCTGATGAGGTGCGACTGGCTTGCGCCATATTGACCGGAGTGTCTAGCTCAAAATAGACAACGCCTAACACGTAACCAAGCGATACTCTCCCTTATGACAAGAGACAATTATTATCATTCGTTTCCCATACCGCTAGTTTTAAGCATACAGTTATTGGTTCCCGCCATTGGTTTTGTGCAGAATGTTGGGACTTTAAACTTCTGGTCATTGACCATTAATGCATTTCGCACCAGCGAAACACAGAACATCTGGTAAGTGCCAGCCGGCGCAATCCGGTAGATCAAGGCGTTGAACTAGCAGTTGAGCCAAAATCTCGATGAGAATAATGCTGAATATTCTTCCTGTGTAGCGGTCGTTTCCGAGTATTTGAAAACAAAACGAATATTTGGCTAGAATTAAACACTGTCTCACAGGTGTCGAACTTTAGCTAATTTGGTAGTCTAGGTAGCACTCCTTTATTATGCCAGATGGCATTGCGTAAGCGTTTTGGACCCCCCATTGGTAAATTATTTTTCTTCTCTTCAGCCGCCAATCGCAAACAATAAGATTCTCGAGCTTGTTCACTCTTAGCCCGGTCCATCCTATCCCTTCTTAGTCCCATGCAATCAATTTTCTGTTTGACTCACACAGTTGGCCAGGCTGTAGTAACATTACAAAGTACACTCATTTGCCTTATCTCCTTATCTGTGATCTCCACTCGCGGGTTAGACACCATTTAGATCCACCATTTTTGAACTGACCTGTTTGGTTTGCTTTATTGCATAGCCGTGTCGTATAGCTTATGTACCTGCACTCCTTTCAAATTCCTTTCTTGTCGCGTTCATTTAATTTTTGGCTGCACGATTCTGCTTCGTAGTGACCATACATTGCTTGGTCCACTGATGACACAGTCTTAAAATTTGAAAACTGCCAAAGTATTATTCCTCTTCTGTTTCCATTTATGTACATAACACCGCCAATCAGCACCGACTTCGTCTTGTCTGACTACCAAAGACCTGAAAGTTTCCTCAATTACCACCGGTACAGTAGACGTTGAAATGAAACTGGGCCGTAGGTCGGTGACGGGTTTGTATTCAACCAAACTACTTAAATTGAAATAAGTAGTTACAAATAATTTCAAAGAAACCTTACAATGCGATTGGTCGAGTATACAAAACTACTTCTTTGAGTTCCTCAAAATAATGGCTTTAAAACTGCGAAATTGTTTATCGCAGATCGTTAAAACAGTTGTCACCATCGAGAGGGGTCCGGAATTTGAAATTTGTTGATATACTAGTGTCCATTAATGTCAGTACTTGCCGACGTAAGTCGCCCGCCTTGTGTATTTTCGGAAAGTGTGTCGGCTTCGTCAGCGAAACAGAAGTACTGATCAAAACACATTCGAAAGCGGCCTTATTACTCTCCACCCATTCTTTGTCTGGCTATACTTTTGCTAGTCCCTAACAACATCGTCCCAGAATAAAGCAACCAGTTGGAGCTACGATGGAATGGCGTTTGACCATTGTTAGATCCGCCTGTATTTGTTTCAAATCAGGGTTCGTTGTACCGTGTGTCCTACAACTGATGGAGAATACGTTCAAGATGCATGCTGCATTTTCGTGACTTTACCAGTAGGTCGCGATCAGCAGCCAGATTCCGCAATGAATAGGAGAAGTGTCATACGCTTAATGATATCTTGGAATGTACGCTTACCTATTTTCCTTAGAAATTGATGTCACCCAAGGAAGAACTGTATGATCCTATGCATGCAAACATTGGAAGCTGTACGTGGATGGGGACATTGACAGCACTTTTGCTTACCTTACTGAAGTGAATAAATTTGCCAGCATTGGCCCCCCTTTGACATGAACGCTGCAGCACCGTTGCCCTATGAATTCGTGTCCATCAGATTTGTTGCATCATGGAAGTTGTGCGCCTCAGAACAAAAGCAACGGAAACAATTAGAGGTTTAGCAGCTAGATGGTTGAATAAGTGGGTCAAGCCAGTCAAATCCTACTACGTATGGAATAACTACATTAGCAGATTTGGTAATTCATATATATATATATATATATATATATATGTAAATATATATATATATATATACAGCGGTAGAGCCCATGGCGCGCTGAGGCTGGTGGTGGCTAGATCCTGACAGATGGTCTACCCATTGCTGCTACTGTTGTGTCATTTGCTCAGGTCCTGGGCTCCTCCTCGTGGCGACCACTGGGTGGGATTTGGGTTTCGCCCTTTTCCCTGCTGAGATCCAGGACACCAATCCGCATGAGTCAGCTAACTGACCATGTGCTAGACCCGCTGCCTTTCGGGTGTTCATTTAATCGAAGGCTTTGGCTGAGGACCCGAGTCGTTCTCCTGTCAGGTGTGGGCGCCCTGGCATTATCCTAGTCCATCCTCTTCGGAGGTTAGGAAGTGGTCGATGGCCCACTTCCCGTAAAACCTAGCCATGGGAGACAACAGGTTTACGGGTAATAAGCTCATAGCTCGATTGGCATAGAGCACGAGTGCCACGCATTGTCTGACGACGGGAGTGCACCTCCGGGTATTCAATGGTTTGCTCCTGCCCGCCTCAAGCCAGGCAGCCCCTGGTCAAATTGGTGCAAACCCGCCAAAAATCCACCTGCGACTGGCCATGGTGGCAGGTGCGTATCCTACTAGGGTCGCAAAACATATAATAATTGTTCCAGTACCCCAAAGGCTGCGTGTGACGGACGTAAAGCTGATCCTCATCTGTCTCTGCAATCACATTCCCGAGCTGAATCTCCTCCCCACTGCCTTGTGGGTCAGGCTATTGAGTCAAAGGTTCCGGGCGGAGTCCCTCAAGCAAACCTCCGAAGCACAACGACCACCTCGCGTGCGATTGCCCACCAATGCAATCATATGCCTGCGCCTAAAGCACTCAGCATCGGATGCTGGAACGTGCGCACAATACTGGACCGGAACTCCAGCGAGCGCCCGGAGCGACGCACTGCACTGGTCGCAATGGAGCTGGCGCGCTACAACATCGATATTGCGGCGCTCAGTGAAACCCGGGTCGCTGAGCAAGGTAAGTTGCATGAAGCAGGTGCTGGCTACACATTCTACTGGGTGGACAAGGCCGCCTCAGCACCACGTGAACATGGAGTCGGATTTGCAATATCCGATCGCCTCCATGGCCAGCTCATGGGTGAACCAACAGGCATCAGCGCGGACTGATGACTGTTCACCTACGACTCGGAAGAGGTAAGTTTGCTAATTTTATAAGCAAGTACGGTCCGACCATGCGTAATCCTGATAACACGGGTGATCAATTCTACAGTTATCCTCCGTCATACGGTATGTGCAGAGCAGCGACCAACTATTTCTGCTGGGTGATTTCAACGCGCGTTGGGCGTGACACATCGGTGTGGATAGATGCTATCGGTCCTCATGGCATTGGTTCAGTGAATGCGAAAGGTGACAGGCTGCTCTCACTGTGTGCCACTCACGGCCTGACGATCACGAATACTCGGTTTGCACTGAGTGCGAATGCTATAGCAACCTGGACGCACCCACGGAGTGGTCACGCTCACCTGCTCGACTATGTCATCGTACGTCAGCGTGATATGCATGAAGTGCGCGTGACACGTGTACTGCGGAGAGCTGAGTTTGGCACTGATCACAAATTGGACCAAACTGTACATATATTTATGTAAATCTGTGTATTGCACTCCCGCCGTGAATCGGCGTAAGTTTAACATTCTCTCCCTCCGTACTGTGGCGAAACGTACTGAGCTGGAGAAGGCGATGGTTGCACGCCTGTGTGATGTGGGATGCACAGCCACAGTGGGCGACCGGTCGCACCACATTCGCGACCAAGTGACAGCTGCTGCCGAGGAGACCATCGGGCGCGCAAACTGTAAGCGGCCTGATTGGTTTGATGCGAACAATGCGACAATTGGCGCATTGGTGTCGGAGAAGAACGCAGCATTTGCTGCAAATGTTGCAGGTCCCAGCGACTTGGGGAAGAGTAGTCAGTTTCGCAATCTTCGACGGCGACTGACCCGAGAGCTCCGTCGCACAAAAAATGCATGGTGGACGAAGAAAGCGAAATAGATGGAATGCTACGCCGAACGCCGCCAACACAAGGAATTCTTTGACTCCTTGAAGGCGGTGTATGGACCGAGATCGGAGCCTCTGAGGACACTGATCGATGGTAGTTCAGGCACTACTTGCACACAGACTGCAGACATAATGCAGGTCTGGCGACAACACTTTGACTGTCTCATGAACAACCGTTCAGAGATTGACTGGCCTACATCGAACGGCCTGAAGCAGCGCGATGTGAAGGCGAATCTGGCGGATACGCGGAGACTGGATAAGACGCAGAGAGCACTTGCTCAGCTGCGAAACGGCAAATGTGCCGGAGCCGACGGGATCCCGCCGGAAGTATTGAAACACGGCGGACCCGCGTTGTTGACTGCGCTGCACCACTTAGTGCAACGCGTGTGGATTGAGGAGGAGGTGCCTTCTGAGTTGAAGGATGCCCTTGTGCTACCGCTGTACAAAGGCAAAGGGAGCAAGCAATGTTGCACGAATTATCATGGCATCAACTTGCTGAGTTGTGTGGGCAAGGTGATTGCCCGAATCCTGCTCAACCGCCTCGTCAGTCTTGTTGTCGAACCTAACGTGACGGAAGAGCAATGCGGGTTCCGTTCGGGTCGCAGCACTATAGAGGTAGTGTTTGCGGCTCGTCAGTTGCAAGAGAAGTGCGGAGAACGACACCAGCCTTTGTACTCGCTTTTTGTTGATTTCACCAAGGCATTTGATACGGTGAACCGCGAGGCATTGTGGCTGGTGTTGGGTAAGCTTGGTTGCCCGCATAAGTTTGTAAGTTTAATTGAATGTCTGCACAGCAGCATGCGAGCGAGGGCGCAACTGAGTGGAGAGACCTCGGATGAATTTGCAGTTGTCTCTGGTGTGAAGCAAGGCCGTGTGTTAGCTCCTGCTCTGTTTACTATATATCTTCACGCAATGTTGTTCGGTGCTTATGATGCGGCTTGTGCTTACGGTGTTCGTGTGGAACACCGTATTGACGGTGGGTTGCTGAAGCTTCCGTCGTTTTGGTGCGAGAACTCTAGTCTGTGAAACAACTATCCGTATGTTGCTGTTTGCTGACGACTGTGCGTTGTTTTCACACAGCGCGGATGAGTTGCAGCATATGACTAGTGCTCTGGCTTCGACAGCGGCCAAATTCGGTCTCACCATCAAGACAAGCAAAATGGTCTGTCTCTCTCAGCCTTCAGCGGAGGTGCAATCTTCAGTATTGCCGCGAATCAGCATTGGTTCTGAAGTATTGGAAACCACCTCCCGCTTTTGCTACCTTGGGATTATGATGTCGACTGACCAGCAGCTACACGGTGAGTTGCGTATTTGCGTGTCGAAGGCAGCGGCGGCATTCGGGAAGCTTGGATACCGAGTGTGGAACAGCCATCAGCTTATCATTGGCACGAAGCTGGTGGTGTACAAGTCCATGGTGCTGTCCGTTCTTCTATACAGCAGTGATACGTGGACGACGTACTGGCGCGATGTGCGATGAGCAGTTCCATCAGCAGTGCTTGCGACTGCTTTTGCGCATCGGTTGGGGCGACAGAGTTGCAGACACCGAAGTGCTGCGCCAAAGTGGGATGTATGCAGTGGACTGCATACTTTTACTGAGACACCTGAGGTGGCTCGGTCATGTGAGCCGTATGGATCCAACGCGGATACCGAAACAACTCTTATACGGTCAACTGAGTATTGGAAAGCGGCATGCTGGGAAACCAAAGTTACGTTACCAGGACATGATTAAAGTGAGCCTCACACGTTCTAATCTTGCTTGCAGATCATAGGAATCGAAGGCGGTTAATCGGCGTGCATGGCGCGATCTGATCACGAAGGCAGTTGCTGCGGTGCAGGAGAAAGCCCTCATGCATGCAGAGAAGAAGCGGCAAGTGCGGAAGCGGCAAGCATCAATCAATTGTACTCCATCGACATCAAGCGCATGGTGCTGTAGAACATGTGGTCGCGAGTGCCTTAATCAGTCAGGCTTAGTGAGCCATGAGCGAGGACACTCGGGACTACTATCGAAGCGACGACGGGTTCTGCAGAGAAAGTAGGCAGCACCGGAGCGGCGTTTGTAGGTACGCTGCATTCGATTTATTAACCGCTTGCTTGCATGCTAAGTCTCTTTATTTCAGGTCGTGGGTTTTCAGTTTTCTTAAATGCTTTTCTTACTCATATAAATGTCTACCTGTACTCTATTCCGTTAACTTGCACACTTCGCTTAAGCCACTTGTTTTCGATTTCCATAGCATTTTTGTGTTCGTGGCATTCCGTAAAGTATACTTCCTGACCTCTTGCACTTATCTAGGAATCGTTTGTAAACAACTTATTTCATATGTCCATTAACTTAAGGTTTATGTCACCGTTCCCTTATGCATTAATCGAGCTAATTTTGTTGTCTCTCTCTCTCTCTTAAGTGATTGGCTGCTGTTTGATAACCCCGGTGTTGTTGCGCTTGATGTGAATGTTGAAAAGGTGCCTACCTTCGTCCATACTGGCTCCAGTAGACAGTTGTTCGTTGCTGGAGGGGATGGGGTGCACGGTCCTTGTGACCGTGTTAGGCTTGAAGAGTGGTTCCATGCATTCAGTATGGAGCTGACTACGGTCTAGCCAACGCCTTGTGTGCGCTTGATTCCCAAAGGCAGCGTGCTTGTGTTTGCCTGTGAAGGAGTGTGGGCCGGCTCCGTTGATGAAACGTGGTTCCCATCCACATGCCTCCCGGTCTTATTCCTTCGGGTTTACACTGGATATGGGGTGTGTGGATGAAGCTGTGGGTGGTGCTGCGCAAGCCATCCATGGTCCCTCTGTAGGCGCAGGCGTCCTGTGGCTGGCCACAGGGAGAGGCAAATCCGAAACCTAATGCCACCAGCCACCTATACATATATATATATATATACATATATATATATATATATATATATATATATATATATATATATAACGTAATTGCGCCGATGCTCCTCCCAAATGTTTTCCCAGAGGATGGGGTGGAATAATTCTGTCATTCTTCATCCATGCTGTGTTTCTGCCTTTCCGCCAATAGGCAGATGTAAGCATTAATATTGCAGTACATTACTCAGACTTAGCTACTAATTTCCAATATCGCTTAATGGTCAGTCGTCTTTGCATGCTTGTTGCTACGTCAATGTAAATTGGACGTAATTTCCTTGAGTCAGGTAGTTTTATGTTTTTAAAAATTGCTCTCCAGCCAGGACTAGTATAGCATTGAGATCACTAATTCTAGCAAGAATGGGCTGACACTCTGCAGCATTAGTTGTTAGAAGGAGATAAGTAAGTATGGAGATTAAGATAACAATTGAAGCATCGAAAGCCTTCAAGGAAGCCTGGCTCGCGGAATCGTCTCACTTTCAAATGGTGCACAACAACCAGTTTTTGCATATTCTTGCAAATGCCCTGCAGCAAAGGTGCATATTCTTAACAAAAATTCGTACACCTCTAGAAATTGCAAATGTATTCATGGGTTAATAAAGTTGATTTATCGCGAGTTCAAACTTTCAAACCTAAATGCTATATCGCGACAGGAGTCATCACGCCATTATAACCAATTGTAATATTACATGTGTAAGTTTCAATAAGTTTGAAAAGCCATGTGAAAAGATACAAAATGGTGTATAGAAAAAAGATAAAAATAAGGGATGGTGTTAAATTTCCCTAAGGCCTAGAGATTGATTAACATGCAGAAACAACAGACCATATGTTTGAAGCAAACGAGGTGGGAATCTCCTCTACTGTTGGATTCACACGGCTGAAACCAACATGGTTAATTGTAAATTTATTCCTTCATTATAGTAATCCGTTCCGGATGTGTTGCATAACTCGATAGTAAGGTTTTACTCATTTGAACTTCAGGACACGAACTTGTAAATAAATGAGGACTTGCTCACTCAATGGGTTGATGGCAGAAACCAGAACGTTGACAGTGTGAAGCTTAGTAACCACTGTCGGATCCAATGTGTGAATTAAGGTTGCCGGATCAATAGCAAATCAGAGTAGTCTGTGGGCCCGAAATTTTGGTTTCATTAAACTGATGATATCCTGGTCGGTTAGCCTACGGAATGGCATCGCATGGATTTCAGTTGCTATATGAATCATTAACATTGTAAAAATGTCATCTGAATAAGGATGGTTTGCGAGCTTAAATGCTCTACTGACCTGCACTGCTTGGTTTATTCTGCACCTCCAGACCAGCTTCCAGTAGAGGCCAGTGAAACAATAATCTGAATCACAAGTTTGGAAGTAGATGTGAGGATAGTACCATATTCCTCAAAATGTTCGCGCCGTTGCCCAATGTTAAACTCCTGTTGCCACTCAGAGCGTCACTCCTACACTGCCCCCAAAGTCCATTCCTAACCAAACGGAAAATCCAAGTATAATCAGTTCTAGTTGAGTCTTTCAATCCTCCGTAAAACTGACATGTCCCCACGTGGGCACACGGTTGCGGATTGGTGAACCATCTGTACATGGCAGAATCTTAGCTACCGTTTGGACTGATAGCTGCGTTTATTGGAAAATAGACTTTATGCTCAGTATCCGATCCAGTTCGTGTAAACTGGCAGCAGTAGTTTAGGTTCTCTAGCTGGATCTACGGAGATAAAAATCTCAAGCAAGTAAATGTAGGCATTGTCTGGAGCTAAGGAGCTAACAGTTATTTGATCGACTAGGGACCACTTGGTAGGCGGATGCGCGCAATCAGATAATACTACTCGTAAAATACTGTGAATTCGTCTACGGACTATATGCGATTTTCGTTATTTCTGGCAAAGCTGCTACTAACATCAAGCTGATTGTAAGGGTAATTTTTATTAATAATCAGATGAGCTCTTCCTTCTCAGGACAACCTTACATACTGTACTACCACTCACTGTTGATAGGAAGCTTGAAGCTAACAGATTATCCAGTGATGACCATCATTCCGGTTTCAAATGGGAAGTAGCATGCTCCAATGATTATACTTAGAGTGATGGCAAACCGGCGTGAAGATGTTCGTCTATTTCATGGGAAAATAAACTGTCGACACGGTACATACCGGGGCCACTGACATCGACGCGGCCATAAATAAATGAATAGTTTATTCGCGACAATGCAAGTTACGGCTGCACAAACATGATTATGCAGAAAGGAGAACGAGTTATTGGCAACTGCATGAAAAGTGACTTGATTGCCAGTAACATAATAGATTTAGTTGTATATATGTAGGTTGGTATTGCTTTAATCCGTTCTGTCATTCTGCCTCACATTTTCCGTTCATTTTGTGTGTGCATTTTCTTTGATATCCTTTCGTATTCATATAGTGCCTCATGTTAAGCTGATGTTGATTCTTCACCACAGTTGGGTCACCACGCAATTGCAAAACTAAAGCTAGATCTTCTGAAAAGGAATAAAAGTTATTTCACTTTAGTTACTTTGTCAGTTCTGTCGTTCTGTCACATATTCCGTGTCATTTTTCTGTGTTCAGTATCCTACAAATTCTGTGCTGCTTGTCTGATATCACCGGTGTGGCTGCGCTTGATGTGCTTGTTGACAATGTGCATACCTTTGTAACATCCACCACCTCGACTACTGTCTCCTGCATACTGTGACTCGTTGCTCGGGGACGAGGTGCAGGTTCTTCGCGAACTTGCTAGTCTCAAAGAGTGGCTTCATGCATCCAGTGGTGAGCTTGCTACGGCCTAATCACCGCCTTGTGTACGTCTGGTAGAATTGATTCACAAAATAGACATGGGCGCTTCTATTATTCATGCTGATATAGTCTGTGTCGGCTCATTTGGTTATACGTGGCTTGCATCCGCATTTCTCCCTGTCTTAAGACTACGGGCTTACATGGAGCTGTAGAGTCTTGAACGTTGCAGCGCGAGCCACCCATAGTCTCTCTATAAGCGCAAGCGTCCAGTAGTTATCCCCATGGAGGTCGCAATGACAGGCACATCAGGAACCGGATGCTACCAACCATGTGTCAGCATGCAGCTCTGTCACAGACTTGTAAATCTGTTGCTTCACTATTAACTGTAGTAGACCGCAAAGGCCAGTATTACTGGCCGGCTAATATGGATTGAATATACTCATCTAGCCACTAAGTACCATGCTACCTGATCGTCCACCATTAAAGGAGATGTGTTTAAAACTGCCACCTAAGTGTGAATTACCAACTTGCAGCTGCATTTGCCAAACTCCGAGTGCGAATCCGTGGACGATGCCGACAAAGTCTTGAGCAAATCAAAGCATACCAGCTGGAGAAGTCTTAGGTCCTCAAAACCTATGAAATAACCTGGCATGCGGGTTGAGGAAGTGTGTACTGGTCAGAGTAGACAGTTGCTGCTTGCATGCCAACCAGACGGTTTTACTTGCAGGTATGCGTTTGTGTGGTAAATCTACTTACCATGCTGGACAAAGTAAAACCCATTAAGAAAAATCGGCATTTGCAATTTTCGAAAGTACTTGTAACCAAATGTTCGGATGACAGTGTTTCGATATCTTTCTAGTTGTGTGGTTCGTTTTTGAAATGTCTCTCATCAAAGACTACCGATGTTATCCAACCAGTGATGGAACGCTTAGAGCTAGCTCGGAGAACAACCAGACCCCTACAATCTAAGTTTTGTTAAAATTGTGGCGAAAATGGCCATAGTTGTTGAAGCGTAGCCGCTTAAATTGGCGACCCACGGTTGTCGTGATTTTCGACCCACAGTATGCAATCTGTGTAAGAAATGGATGTGCCTTTTAGAATCGCCAGATAATAAGGTATTTATACCCATAAGGTGCCTGCTATGGTGAGAAATCTAAACACGCAAAATGAGAGCGCTTCAGTATCGCTGGCAGTGCGAGTTAAGATTGCCATTGACGAAGTGTTATTAAGTGTCTTCATCAGATTCCAAGAAGATGATGAGATGCACTTCCATACGATCGCTTCGCCGAGTTAGAATACGCCGACCATATTGCGGTGAGTTGTGCCGACTCATAAATGTGCCAAGTAACATGGAACAGGTTAGTACTAATTATCAGCCGCTTCAGGCTCTGTTTTGCACCCGCAATATACAATGGTTCCATCCAGAACAGACAAAGAGCAGCCACGCACTGAGAAGTCAACTATTAGCTATTTATAAAGTTACCTACTAAACGGCTGTATCATTAACTGAGGAATAGAATGCAAAAACTTCCGACACACTTTCAGCTTCGATGTGCTCGCCTTATTCGCAGCCAGATGAATACTTACTCCCACGACCGCTTCTATCTGGCTTTGTACTGAGTGTACATCTCTTCCACTTGTCAGATTTATAACTGCGTTGGAGCAGAAGCGTGATAGGCTGACAAAGATTATAGAGCAGGCAGCAGTCGTGAAAGCTGTTCCACATGCACCAGACAAATCCTTGCTTCGATCTGGATCCTCAACATCCAGCTTTAATTCAGAACAGTGTAAGAGTAACTATCCAGATTTAGCCACCCGGCACTAGCGACTGCTCAAAAGATGCGTTCGTCACACATTTTTCAATAGACTCACCCGCCACACTGAACAATGGTAAAGGGCCAACAACATAAGCTTCCGTTGTTGCTACCCATATGAAGAAGGCACCTCCCATCGGAACCCAGCCCGCTGCCAAACGAGTTCCTACGATTAATGCCACCAGAGGACTCAAGGCTCCATCATATATCCAACGGAAGAAAGCAGCCACTGGTCCCTCCAAAAAGCAGAACATCAAATACTACCAGCATTCTCTGACTGCCAAATAGTTTGCGGGGAATAAATCCGGGGTGAACTCCATAGAAGATAAGCTACTAGATGAAAAAAACAGTGGGACTCCCTGTGTCAACTTATAGTAGTTCAAGCTAAGGTAGTCAGTATGATGCGTCTTGTCCGTCACCCAAACTCCGGACGTTAAAAAGAACTGCGGTTACTCCGGTTAACACTTTAGTCAGGTAACAATGCAGAGACAGTTCTCTTATTAATCAATCACCTACGTGAAACGACGTGCATTGTTCAAATAATTCCAGATGTTCCTTGAAGTAAACGCCAGAAACGTAACCAAAATCCGGATGACTTCCGTAAATAGCAAGACGAAAAATCTATCCTCATTTATTATGTCCGCGAGATGCAGACATTAGGCGAGCTAGAGGCCAAAGCGCATGACTGGGATGAATGGCATTTTATTCGTGATGTGCTCATACTTGAAAATGTTATCGCTAATTCGACATCGAAGTTACCGCTATCACCTAAATAAGAAGGGAGTGGTCCCCACTTGATAGAAGTATCATTGTACTCCTAACTGGTGGTAGAACGTGTGATCAAATTGTGGCACAAAAAGCGTAAAATGCTGCCATCCGAACTAAGTCTAAAGGCGATAGGCACCTGGCCACAGATAGACAATGTTACACTGAGCAAGCGACTTACCAATACAATTCTGTCACCGTGTAGCTCAGAAAGGAAGCAATGCCAAAACACAGCGGCAGCTGAAGCAGGACAGGATAGTCACCATCTTGTTGGCGCTGAGGACTCTATACAGCAAGTTGAACAGTCAAAAGGGTATTCGTCAACGGTCCTACAGAAATTGACCGGCAACCGACTTCGCAAGCGTCGGCATAGACCCTCACCGTAAACCAGCATTCACAAGCATGCTTCTGACCAGCGATGAACTCACCTGCTTGTATACCAATGCACAAGGTCTCCGCAACAATTTATCCCGACGATTTTGGTACTTTTTCTCGGCGTAAAGGTAGACGGCATTGCCAGTCTTCTCCCAGGTACCCACAGTCCAGCAGGCAAGCAGAAAGATTAGTGGATACATCTAAACGTTCAATTCTAAAACTGCGGGTGGACGGACCGACAGAGGAGAACTTACAGATGCACCTGTTAACTTAACTAACCCTGCTGTACTAGACGGCAGACCCGCAGCGGAAGCCATGTTCGGGTGTGAGATGCGTCATCCAATTGATACAATACGCCCTATGGTTAAGCAATGGCCGCTCGTGTCAAGCGTGAGCAGAAGTTTGCTACTAGGGGAGCAGGTGAACGCGTTGGATACATTGCCGAACCACCAAACCTGACAACCTGCAGTGGTAGGAAAAGTAAAGGCAATGTGCTGTACGCTGTCTCTCGTACAGTTGTCTCTCGTACGACAAGTTAATCAGTTACTCAAACGACTGATCGAACACACAGCCACTTCTGATTCTGAGTTGTCGTTCGATATTCTGCTGGGCAGTGTTCAATTAGCAAAAGCTGGGTTTTAGTGAGCTGAGGGAAAAGTGTGCAGAGCCATGCCAAGGAGGCACCCAAAGTCCTATGCGGACAACTAAACCGATCTGACGTTTACAGCTGAACCCCGCACTTCATTCGTGTGAGTCTGAAGAACCTGATTTCAATGCGGTTGATGTTACACCAGGAGATCCGGTGCCGCAAAACTACTATGTTGTCCCCACACTTGACCGTAATTTTTCTCTCTCCCAATAGTCTACTGTGGTTCACATGCATCAAGCCGCCGCTTCTCTGACACATACACTCTTCCCTTAACCATTACTGTCCGCTCACTTGCCTGTCTCATGGGACTTGAGATCTGGTCAATGCACTGTCCGGTGTGGTGAAAGTCTTTGTTTTAAAGGCTCAACGCCCCAGTAACAACAATTATAACAAGTTTTGGCAGATGAACAATGGACAACAAACTATGAAGTCTTACACGTAAAAAGCTGCTTGCTTTAAAATCCCGTAGAATGGTTGAAGTGCAAGCAAGCATAAGTGTAATTGGTCAATTTAAACGTCTAACCATTCAGTTGCTCGGCAGCAGCGTGTCCTTAGTAAAACACAAAAGCTGAGAACCAAGCACCGTTTGGTCACGTTTTGCTTTACGTAGACACAACTGATTATACAGCGTAATGTAATTGAATGCTCGATTCATCTAATCGTCTTTTGAATACCGTTAGCGTGGAAGAAGGAACAACATATGTGAGAAGAGCGTTCCAGTGTTAGCACATACGAAGGGAAAAGAAATTCCGGCGGCAGTCCAACCGGCTGTGTTGTGTGTCCCCTGAGTGTGGTATTGCGATTCAGTTTTAGTAGATGACGACAAGAATGGTTTGGATTCCTCAGGATCGTATAAGTCATTACCAGGTCGCTACGCAGGCGTCGATATTGTCCACTGTAGACTCCACGGGCTTTCAGCCTCAATCGATGAGGGAGATGCAACAGGCTGCCCGTAGTCGCACTTAGATCGTCCTTAGTTGTGGCGGTTCAAGAGTGGGAAGATCTTGCTTTTGCCATACCTGCCAGGCATGGATGGCATACACAGAATGAGGCCGAATGTAGGCTTAGAGCATCTGAGGAAAGAGGGAAGGGTTAAAGCGCCCGAATGCCCTCTGCCAAAGGCCAGCATGTTGCTTAGAATTTTTCTTGGCTTTCTCGACCTGATCGGAACTGCTCAGATCTTCCTGCACTATCACGCCTAGATCTCATTCCGTTGAAGTGCGCTGCAATGTTTGCTCCCCCAGTCTGTATTCGTAAGTGACTTTATGAACTATGCACAGCACCTTGTACTTTGTAGCGTTGAACTGAAACAGGTTTTGAGTCGACCATCCGTAGACCTTGTCAAGATCATTCTAACCTGTTGCATTGTCGCTGGTTGTCCTAGTGGCCCACCCTAAATTATGATCATCAGCGAACTGTAAGGAGTTGGAGGTGACCACTGTCGTGAGATCGTTAATGGAAATCAAGAATAGTCGTGGACCACGTTTTGAGCCCTGAGGCAATCCGCACTTACTACTGATGGAGACAGAGTTGACGGCGCTCAGATGTCGTTGAAGCAAGAAGTTATCTATCCAACGAAGGATTAGGTCACCAATTCCACAGTAATTAGGTTTTGAAGGAGGATACGGTGGTTCAGACGGTCAAAGGCCTTTGCGAAGTCCAGATTTACTGCATCAACACCTACGCCGCTGTCGACGGTCTCAGTTCAACTGGATCTAACAAATAGCAAGTTTGAAGTGCAAGATCAGTTATTGCGAAATCCATGCTGTTCTTGTCCTATGACATTGAGTTATTCCACGTAGTTCATGAGCGCTTCGGCATCGATCGCTTCCATGAAGTTGTAGAGCACCGAAATCAGTGTTATTGGGCCATACTTGACCGGATCTATATGATTTCCCTCCTTATGGTTAAGATTGATCATTCCCTGCTTCCATATTGTTGGAACCGGCATCTCATCAAGGCATTGTTGGAAGAATTTGGAGAGTGTGTAAGCCAAGTTTACTGCAGCCAATTACAACGCAATTGGACCAATATTATCCACGCCGGGAGAAGTATGCTCGCGAAGCGAAATTAGCCTTTTCATAACCTCCGCAGTCGAAAACTTGATGTGGCTAAGTCCTGGTAATTTTACGACGCGCGAAAACCATGTATGGGGCGATGTCGTGTTCTGAAAGTTCGGGGCGAATTGTTGACATGGGACGGTAGATGTCTCAGTTGGCTTTGTAGAAATAACACATGACGTGTAAGGCAGCAATTCCTCGCTGCACATTTCAGGACTTGTGAACGTGTCTGTAGAGGAGCTTGGGTTTTGAAAGGAATTTCTTAGCTGGGTTCTGTTGATGCTGTATTTTATTTTGGCGTACCAGGAATACACAGTGTTTTCTTTGAATCCTATTTGCTTCCCAAGTTTCGGCACTCGTTGACTGTTGTATCTTGTCCAGAGTAAATTCCTCGTGAGGAAACACTTCTGCGTTCTGCTGCGTATGAAAGATTTTACTGTCTTCTCTCGAGAATATATTTTCCTTGAAGCACTAGTTACTAACCTGTTGAATTGGTGCGCAAAATCAGACCAGGTGACATCGGGGGATCATTCTGCTAAAAATGCCCTGTTTTTAACATTTTTACTTTGAGCAAGGAGCCATAATGCTAATAAGCTAACAATGCTCTGTGTTTTCCGCGGAATACTCTGCATAACGGATGTAATTGAACATGAGTGTTGTATGGTCGTTACGACCCAAAGACTCACTATTGATACCGTTTCGATCCTAAGCACTTCATTGGTGAATACGAGATGCAGGACACCCGGTTTGTTTCCCGTCCTGAATCATGTAAAATATTTGAGGTGATTGTAGGGTGATAGTCCACTAATTAGCTAATATACTTCCATTTTGAAATGTTTGTGGGTACCGGCTGGGGTTTCTATGACGTGAAGATTGATGTCACAGTTCATGAGAACGTGGCTGCACGACTTTGAGAGAGTCGTCGTCATTTCGGAGTCTAGGCGGTTGTCCATTTCTAAACTAGCCGATGGAGGTCGATACACGACACGTAACAAGCATGCATCTCCTCGGCGAAGGCGAAGACGGCATCAAAGCGCATCGACTCTCTGAACCTCTGGATCATCGACGAGCTCAAGGAGTACTTCGCTGTGATAATAAAGTGTTACTCAACCTCCTTTACGTAGTCGATCGTTGCATAGAGTAAACATCCCAGATAATGCGACTTTTGCATCAGTGATCGCTTCGGTCTCGCTTATTATAACAAGGTTCCTTGACATCGAGGACTGTTGCAGGCGAAGCGCCGTCAGTTTGCATAAAGCACCTTGTGCTTTGATATAAAAACATGAGAATGATTCAAATGTTAGGTTGTTAGTGGGTTTAGACAACAGGTTTGAAACTTGGCTGACCATAATAAGGTCGGCTGCTACTCGTACTTTTTAATGGGCTTTGGTTTGCGCGAATGACTTGGTATAACACACTGCAACATGCAGTCGGGTTTGTAATGACCCAGCTGGTCACTTAGGTCCTGTGGTGTTTTGCCGGATGCTATGGCGGCTGCCAGGTCAGTCTCTGTAGTGGCCGCTGCAACAACGGGTGTTCCCGCTGAGTTGCTTCACTCCATTGATAAACCAGTAGTCTCTGGTCTTAAATCTGCTGCCTTTAGTCGAATTTCTGTTGACTGCAAGTTCCAGAAGGTACACCAATTCTCTAGAACTGCCTTTACAGTTAGCTCAGACGGTAAGACCAAGTTCTGCAAGCTTGGACCATACCCTCTGATTTGGTGACACGAGAATCCTTGTCAAGGAGGTATCAAGGACATTTTCTAAAGACAGCGTCTCGCGAATGGATCACTATTGCTCTAGGTCATGTGCCTGAACTTCTTCAGGAGGTGAAGTTTGAGCCTCGGGAACGCCATGAATAATGACGGTTTTCAGCTCGTGTTTTCAGCTTCCCTGTTTATTGTTCATATCGTTTGAACGGTCTTTCCAAGGAATATCCGGTAAGATGCACCCACTGTTGGATGCTCTGTGGTGTTGATTCACAGCGAGCAGAATGCATTCCTTTTATTCCGCGAAATCTGGTGTTACTCAAAATATTTAAGGCTCGCCACAATTTAAGGAGTTTGGGTATCGTAAAATGCTTAGTGGGTTCAGCGCGCATGCTGATTTCACTACAGATGGAATCCCACTGATTATCAGTTTACCACTTGTTGTGTTGGATTTGGATACAGGAACGTTAGTGCACACGAGACTTAAAGCAAAATGATTACGCATCGTGGTTCTCGGCTTAAGAGCACTAGGTTCTTTTGTTTTTCGTGGATTTGCGGACCGCACTGGCGATAGCGATCCACGTTGAGGCAATATTTTGCCTTCACCGGTAAGTGGAGTCACAAGTGTCTTTGAGGACGTTTTCCTAGTTGTGACCGCTGCGTAGCATGTCCAGTTATTCTTTAAAATGGGATTGCTGGGGTTTTGTGTTTCAGGTATGTCAACTGAATTACTACACCCTTGGAGAACGCAGAAGCGTGTCAATTTGGGAACTATTGTTCATTTAGTGGTGTCATTTGGCTAGTGGCTGTTAGAGACTGGGACGCTGTGGTAAGGTTTGGATGCCTAGCCCTCTTCTTCGGCCTAAAGGGGGAGTTTGTAGGTGTTCGTTCATATGCAAGTGTAGCATTGTTTACTTTTACAGATGCATTGTTGGCGTTCACCAGTTGAGCAATTGTTTCCGCCAATTTTTCACAGTTTTTCATTAGGAATGTTACACAACTAACCACAAGGATGGATTTTGCACAACTGGCAGAACCAAAATGCTTCGGTTTTGTTGCTGTATTGTCTAGTTTTGAGTGCACTCATCCCTAAACCCTTTGAATGGTACGGTTTTTGACAGTTTAAGCAAACCGCACTAGACTTAACGGTGTTTACACATAGGTCCTCATTAACTTTTGAATGGGCCATGTCCATTTGGGGCGTGCACATTTGCGTTGTGACTTGCACCAATTCCATAAAGGATTATGTAGGAAAAGTGAGCTCAGGATCTAGGTTGTAGGTGTCTCACTTGTCTAATTCTCCACTAGCTTAGAATGGAATAATTCTACTGATTTATGTGGTCACGGTCAGTAATGGGCAGCGAGCTAGGATTGATTACAGATGGTGGTGATATGGTGTAGAGATTCCACAATAACAAGGTGGAATGGAGAAGCTGAACGTGTGCACTACACCAGGGGTAGCAAGAGGATAGCAATATTGACGCACCGAGTATAATTTCGCTTCACTTTGCGCTGGTTTGAGGTCAGATGTTTGCGTCCTGCTTTTCAGAGGGGACAGACGTGTGGCGCCCGGATGAGTCAAACGTTAGTTAAGGTAGATAGGCGACGTGGGTGCTACCTATCCAGCCGGTAAGTTGAGAGGCAGCAATGCAGCGTAGGATTAAGGAAAATGCTGACTTGAAAAATAATGGCTAATGACGATGGTGGCTGTTCCATGGGCAGAACAACTTGCTAACTATCGCTTTTTACAGCGACTGGAAGGATTGGTAGTAAGATGTTCGGGTGACTCTCATATAGATCTTTAAAAAAGGACCACAAGAGATTTTGTGCGATGCGAGGAAAAATAAATTCCCCAATAAGACTCAAGCACTGTTGATTTCGATATTGCAATAGCACAAGTAGCAGATGATCCACGAATGACAGATCCAAAATGTGAACATTGGTAATAGGAGCTCGCGGTGTCAAAGCGAATGATAGTACCTAGGACTTTGTGAGAGTAAATCCGGATTTAAAGGCAAATAAAGCAGAAGGACGGCCTTAGGCAACCGCTCGGTGAATTTTTATCTCGGATGTAATAGCATTTTGCTGCAGAGGTATATTCAAGGATGGAAATGACGGCGAGTTATATTCATTAAAATTTTCATTGAGAAGGTAACACTATCTTTGCATTCCTGTAAACAAATTTGCATTTATCGAATGTATAAGCAGCGTTAAAAATACAACACGCAATTGCATTTGGTCTTGCGGCTTTCCATTGAGTCCGGGCAAACACAATTTCAAATAACGACTTCGATTTTCTAATTAATATTCTTTGGGTGCCCAATTGGCTTCCACGTTGAAATCGCACACCTCTTTCATTTGTAAATTTAATCTAAACATAAGTTCATGTTGTACTTCCCAGAAGGATACGTTTGTTCGGCGCACTAAAACATCAGCTATTCCATGGTAGGTTTGCAGATTGCGAATGCGGCATTTCCGTATAAATCCGGACGTTAATTTGATGATCTGCATGTGTGCAAGAGAGAAAAGAGATGAACCATCTTCTCAATCGTTTTCAGCGAACCTAAAAGTATTTTCTTCACAAGTTAGTTAAGCGATTGGGTGCAAACTAGCTTTCAGATTAAAATGCGTGTGCAACTTTGCAAGCACATACTTCTTTGCAATAAGCCATCTCGGACCAATTCTTTGGGAATGATTTCTTCACAAAGGCCACCAGAAATTCTAGCGCAGTAGAACAGAAGTGATTAAGGTGCTTGGTAAGAGGGAATTATAAAAGCAAAATAGATAGAACTGCAGGTCAACTGCAAAGTGTTATACAATATACAGTCTGCTCGTAGTAAAGCGAATGAACATAATGTAGGAATTATTTCGATTCCGATTTACTTAACGTGGATGATAGTAGCTGTGTTGTGAACTGCGAACAGATTCATTCAAGCGTACTACAGCTTCACTCACCGAAGTCTTCACCTTGCTCGGCAACTTCAGAGGGAACTGAAGCGAAACAACATACGTGGAGGTTGATGAATCTCAGTTCAACAAGTGTCAAATGTGTCCACCATGTAGTTGTCAAACGGTGTATGAGTTTCCTAAACAGCCAATATTCGGTTCTAGCACACAGCGTTAATGACAGTGCCAACCTGACTAGATATGCTCGTTTAACTTCGTTTCGCCAGTGTATTTGAGAATTTGCAAGAACAGTCGGAATTTGCCTGGAAACGATTTTAACAAAATCTCGGCTTGACTGACGCCGAACGTGTAACTAACTGCCAAGATGCCAGCGTTTTAAACAAGCCATTGGAATGAATATAATTATCAATACGAATTAGTGTTTTTATACCATTCAATGGATATTAGTGGAACAGGCCGTGGTATTTCGTTAGCACCAGCTTTTATTCGCAAGCATAAAAATGTTGGGTGTGTTCACGAAACAATGTATGAACTCTATCCCTCCACATTATCCTCAATTCGTTTGCGCTTTTAAAATATTATCGTCTTGATAGCTATGTCTACTCGTCACTGACGCGACACTGCTATGCCGGATATATTTCCTATACGTACACCCTGTGCATCTGGATACATGCGGTGCATTACAACGACAGAACAGCATAATTCAACTTTGCAATTCATACGTAGTTATAGGTGTGGATAACGCAATATCAAACTATGGTATTCAGCTAGATGTAGATAATCAAGGTTGAGTCGGATACGCCTTACCATGAGCTCAAGCAACAAATGCAGGTTGGCTAAAGACACTAAGTTAATGATGATTTTTCAAAAGCGGAGTTAATGCTACTCCCTGCAAATGAGCAAAGTGAGGTTCACTGTGGAATATCTACACTTTGCTTTATCTTCCATTACATTTCTCTCAACTTAGACACACTAGCTTTACGTACTATGCTGTCAGTTCTATTTTGACTCACAATAGTTCAGAGATTGTCTCGGGTCCGAATAAGTTCTGTGCATTCAGTCAGCAATCCTCGTTAGAGAAGAAAATATTCACAAGCAATGCCGTCCATGTACTGACATAATTGCAAACATTATACTGTCAATGGAGCGCTTATCAGCTACAAATGCTTTATGTACACTAATTATTCATAACTAAACTTCGTTCTGGTACAGCAGATCTATAGACGTTTAATTTTTGCATTGCATAGTCACATTATTTGAAATACATGAACGAGTCAACATGGCTGTCAACTATAAACGTTCAGCGAACAAAGGCATCAAATTTAAGAAAACGTAGTTTGCTTCCATAGCTAAAGGAATATGAGTTTCTGGCCTATATACGTCTGTGCATATTTGAATAAGGTTACTTCCCTCAAAATAACTTCCGAAAGTTTCAGCTAATTACAAGGCATGTAGATATTCGCATAATCGGAAAAGCGCCAGACAGCTGAATGTTGTCATAATTCATGACAATGTCTAAGTGTTTTAAGATGTTGGTGCAAGCCACCAGTAGGCTTTGTTTCAACTGATGCCGGAGCAGAAGGATTCGCAGTATTAGCGAATACCGCGAGAATACATGTTTACTCATTTCAGTGCCTGTCAATTGAATACCGTCTGGATTGGAAGCATCCTAAATAATCTCAGAAGATTTATATACACGCAGGCATGTGCATGCATGGATATACGTACTTTTGTAAGATGATGTAAATGGTTTCTTCGAGACGATATCACTCCGTAGCTAGCACTAGTAAATTGCTTAGATTTTACAAAATTGATTATGGAAACGGAGTTCATTAATGACTCGCCGATGTCAACACTACTTATGAAAATAAGAAAACTTTTCAATTGGTTTTGTACAAAGTAATTAAAGCGCATACAGTTCAGTTACAAAACGTTCCAAGGTATGCGTACCTTGTGGTATTTTATACGTTTAGAATACATATATGCGATTTGAGAGGCATCATTTGCAAAAGCTTTTACAACTATTTAAAGTCAGTTGTGCGCAAGAATTTACGGGAAAACATATTAGAAACGTATTGTGAATGCGTACCATAAGTAGCTATCTCTGGCCGTATTTGTACAGGAATACTGCAGCTGTGCCCACGCCAATTCAACCTGCTGGCTAGCGACAGGGCTTCCAATGTCGGCGTCCATGTTGCATGGCGTTCCACTGGCGTTAGCAAATTTATCCTCGCTAGGTAATGTGAACGGTTTAGGACAGCCTCCTCAAAGAACTCCAGACGGCATTTTGTAGTTGGCTGCAACGAAAAGCCACGTACCAAGTGGGTTGATAACTTGATATACTTCGTGTCTACATGACTAACTTACTCAGCAACAAATTTTGGCTTTCGATAACATAGGCCACGAATACTGAATCCATGTACATAGTTATCCATTTTAATAAATTATATCATTTTGCGAGAATTCTTAATTCAAATTGCCAAGTAAATTACTCACTTTCAAACTTATATCCGTGGTCTGCATAAATGAAATTATCACGCGTGTAGCGTTTGGTCTATAATGAGTTAATTTAGCTTGCGCGCAATTACATTGTGTAAACTAAAGTCAGATTATTTGTACTTTAGTTAATTAACTTCTGAGCACGGGCCAGGGCACATGTAAAACAATAACGGTAGTTCGTTATCCACGGATTGTGTAAATTTTGTGTGAAAGCAATAAGTCTATGTTAAAATTGGCGTTATGTATTGAACATCAGTTGACTGGTGTCGACATGCTTACAAGTTGAATGTTTGATCACAAAGCGGAAATCGTATTAACATTACTGAACCCAGCTGTATGACGTTAAATACTCAGCTTTATTCTACTTAGAACAGGCTATAGAGCAATTGTGATATTCTTATCGGTCTGGAAGCGCATATATCTACATGTCCAAATCTTGGGTTTATTTCAGATGACAATTAATTCCCAAATTAAAAAGTATTAGCACAGCACATTGATGAACGTGTTACAAAATTACATCACATATAAACGAAACTTGTGACATGAGAGCTCACCGTTTTACCACAAGTCAGGAACGTTATTTAGTGTACAAACGATCACTAGGCAGAATGTCTTTCGCAGTTCCAACAGCACGTTCAGCCGGAGGTAGACTTCATTTAAGTCAAAGTGCATCCGGCTTTCGTAAACATAAATCGGACGATTCATTTGTATACTAAACGCACCTAAAAACAGTTCATATCGATTATGAAAAAAATTTGACTTAAGCAGTGCGCACAATACATGGGTCCCATTATAGGCACACGGAAAGTTAAAAGTAAGCTTTCTAGATTACGATCAATTCAATTTATTTATGGTTCATTAAAAGTAAGTTGTCCAGAAGGTTAGTATTTCGAATCGATGTGCAACACTAAAGTAATTATTTACAACCACATTTAATTTACGTCATTTGCTTAATAATTATCAGAAAGCAAGTTCTACACCTACGCTACAATTCCGAATAAATCTTTGAGACTCCTAGCAGATTTGCAGCTCGAACAGAATACACGTTTTTCCGCCAAAAACTTTATAAATTTGATGTTTAATACTTTGTAGTGGATAATTCTGTATAGTTATTTTGCCAAAAGTACTGTAACACGAGCTGAATTTATAATTTTGCAAATTTTGATCAAATATGGACTTGCGTTTTCGAAAAGCTTCATGCAGACGTCGGTTGACTGTTGCTCGACTAACATAATCACGTCCACATCTTTGGAATAAAGGTAAAGGGTCATATATCATACTGAATAATATTTAGCAGATTACAACTGGGAAGAATTAGTTAAATGCGGGATCGGTAGTTAATTATCGCATTTTATCATTCAAGACGTGGATTTAAATATTCAGGTTCCTACAGTCCTAAGCTGCAATTGGACGAGTTGGAAACAATCTCAGTCGTTATCAAATAAAGTTACTTCGGTAAACAATTGAAACATTGCAACTCACACATCTTATTCGCATCATTCGCTGTCAAACGAAGGAAGAAATATACATAACTTAATCGCTATAGGTATATCATTTTGAGGAAGGAACTTGTATTTTTTCATAATTATCTGTAGATATGCTATCGCTGCAACCAGTTAAAGTGATTTTATCCAATCGTTTACTCTGTTGTTTGGAAATTGGTGTGGCTAGAGACTATCGAAATAGGACCGAGTGCCTGCGGGGTCAATTTGGATTATTTGTTTGTAGATGAATTGTGTATGCAATCTCAATGTATGCAGAGATCCACACTGCAGTGCACCTTGGTCAATTTGGTCACCTAAACCATAGTAATTGAAGCAGAACGGAATAGGGTATGCCTGCCCGAAAGCACTGCGCACCGCGACGCTTTTCAACCTTTTGATATCATCAGGTGGATATGGCAGATTTCAAAGCAAAAATCTTAAATTGTTTCTCTGCTGAGTCACGTGCTTATTTTCCCTGGTTGCTGCATTTGTGTTTAACTTGCGGTAACTCATTGAAAGCAAATAATAACTTTTACTGGGGCTTAGCATTGGTGCAACTAATTTGTTTTAGTAACAGCAAATACTTACGCAACTGCATGGGCCAATGAACTCCAACAACTTCAAAGTTATTATTGTCCGATTCATACGCAATGTCCTTGAGAAACCGCGCTGGACCACTCCAATTTTCAGGAAATTCCCAAGTGACGCTGTACTTGTTGTGGTAGACTGTACTACAATTATATGCTTTGGAACTGTCTGGTGTTGGGTCGCATTCCGTGACCACCACTGCATCGTTCCTTTTGGCAACATCGTTAAACTGCATTGAAGATAATATATCAGGCACTAAGATAACGGGGCATCCGTGTCAGTGAATTGGCATGTGGTGAGGGGGAACGATTTGCGTAACGTACAATGGCATTAATATAAAATCGGCGCAACCTTTACCAACGTCACTAAGCCTAAACTAAGTACGTCGTACGAAAACTAAACTAAAAACTTCGAACAGATAAACCTAGAGTTAACGCACAGTCTGGGCAGAAGAAGAAAACGAATTATTATTCTGTAACCATGGTTCTATAAGTCATAATAAATACAGTACATGACTTACGAATAGGTTTCGCAATCGTAATGCAAGTGGGCAGAAACTGTCCAGCGTGGGGCGGATCGAGTATTCGGGCAGTGTCACAGTAACACAATAATAAGAATGACCTTGAAACCTCAAGGGTGTGTCAGTGATGGAGTGTAAGAAATAAATATGCGATTTGTTAAGCGCTTATAAAACACAGAAAAGCAGTGCAAATGTGCAAGATAATCAGGGAAAAGAGATACCGTGTCCTCAGGTAAGCAACCCAGTTTGGGGATACATCAAAGTTCCTTTTGGACTTTACACAACCCATGCTACAGAAATGCTGGGCAGTGTCAAGGCGATGCATTGCTACATTACAATATGTCTGTCACCTCAAGCAAACAAGTCGAATGGTTCAAATATCTAAAGCATGATAAAGAATAAACCTGGTTTCTTAAAGAAGGCTCCACAAAGATGGTATGGCACCAAGCTTATCTTATTCGGCTCTTTCTTTTTATTCTTTAAAATATTGTATAGCTTCACTCACAAGATTGTGCACAATTTCCTTTGGATGGGAGTTCGCCCAAATTTTCAGTTTAAATGCTGCAACAAGCAAGGTAATTAGGAGGAGAAACGAAAACAGAAGCACCTAATACAATATTTGCATGGTTTGACCGACTGTGGGTGCTGGACGTACTACCAAACTTAGGTTATTCTTTCTCAAGGATTTCAACGGATGCATGCAGGCTACCTCTACCTGACGTCATCAAGCAAATATATAAAGGCACAACTTAGATCTATCAGTCAGAGTACAGCAATGAGAGTCGGAACCATATAGCGTGGCAAGGTGGTTCCACGAGCGAGTTTCCCCATGAACACGATCAGCGAAACATGTCTCAAGTAGCTCATCCGTTACGTTACCATTCGACGTTCGGAACCATTTCGTTGTAGTAAACCTGTGTCAGCGGGAATTAAATGCACATGCTTAATTGTGTCTGCTCAAAACATTCTAAGCTGTGTACCTGCGCTACTACTGTGAATACATAACTTAGAATTTTGACCATTTATCCAGTACAGAGTAAACAAATGTCCGGTGGACAAATTAATGGGTTGTAATAAAATCGGGAAATTAGTTACCTAGTTGTATGAATCCAGTGCATCCGAATAGTTACATCCTGACGCAAAATTCATGAGAAACCAAATTTACAGTAGGCGGTGCTTTGTTTTGGAAATCACCGCCCAACTTCCACACAGTTGCTGTGCAAATAGTTGGTGCGCTGGGAATAATGAAGCAATTTCTTATCTGTATTTAACCATTAGATTTTGAATAAAAACAATGCCCGTGTGCGTGTGCCGAGCTATTCAGCGTAACTGCTCCTAATCGCAGTTAGAAAAGTTAACTAGCACTCACCGTACTGCCCTTGGGGGAGATATGGTTCTGAAATTAACAGTTAATAGTTAAAGAGTGCGAACAAGCGCCAATAGGTTTATATTGCTGCACAACTGCAGTGGTGTATCCAAAGTCCTGCTGCACAAATAGAGCCTACATAATACGTTCAATTTTTTAGCTTAGATGAACATTTAATGTGTTACCTAACTATACACTTTAACCCACTTTCCGTAAATTTGTCTTGTAGAATCGAAGGAATCGCTATTGATCCATCCATTCTTCGTAGTAACTTTCCGTTTGCTTTGGTCAAACTATATTCAATGCACACGCATGTCAACTCCATCGATCTTGCGTCATAAAACCATCTATTTAATCCACAAGCTCCATCCGAAGATATATTGAAAGATTTGCGCTGAATGAGACAACAGTACAATATGGAATTTATAATATGCTAATTTTGCATAGCAAACTAAGGAATTGTGCTACAGCCTAAGTGGCTACAATGGGTCTATTAAGGCTCACAGATTACTTACTTGCACTAACAAAATCGGTAAACCGATAAAAATGTTACTAAGATTACCAGAGTGTGCCAAAACTACTGCTAAACAGAAATAGACAAATAATATACATAAGTTAATATGCCTAATAGAAATACTAACTTGAAGATCACAGGGAACAACCACATTTGCCCGGGAAGTTTGATTCCTAAAGTTACTTCTCAGCTTCCGGTTCCTTGCAACCGTAACAGAGTAGAAACCTTGACGAATAGATAGGATATCGTAAACCTCATGTGGATATTGAAATCGCGAGTAGCTCGCAATTCATATACATCTGTATACAAACATATGTACATATACGTATATACTCATAAATGCGTATGTTAAGCTACATGATTCTATTGAACACTACAAGTTCGGTGCTAACCAGTATAATGAGCAGTTAAGGTATGGGCAAATTTGTTTGTCTGCCTCGTAATTTAGTAGAAGAGCATCATTGGAAAACCAAACAAACTACGTAAGTGAACCAACCAGTCTCGTTGTTTTAATGAAACAAGGCAGTGTACAGCACGAAACAAGTCCTTATTCTGATAAGGATTCATCCCATTAGTTAAACAGCTACATATCATAGCCTAGTCCGGAAAGCGCTTGACGCGTTTCGCCCCATTGGGTCTCGTCAGTTGCGCGTATTCCCTTAGCCCTGTAATGCGGATGGAACTTATAGACACTAGAGGCAGACGCCAACTAGCCAGCAACTTAAGAAACTGAGCCATAGGAGCGTTGGCTGCGCTAGATACTTCTCAAACTAACTGGGATATAGTACCACAAATCTTTCAGTGTCACTGACAGTGGTTAGCCTGCAAGATGATGACTTCCTCTCGCGACGCTAAATCCATAGCATTTTGAAACTAGGAAAGGCGATACTAAATTTAGATTACTCACGAGTAGCAGGATGTTTGTTGTAATTCTGACAAGGCTTTCATCCAAGTGGTGCACAACCTACATAGCAGAGCCTAGGGCGAAACGCGTCTGGTGATTTTCGGACTAGGCTCTGCTTTATAGGTTGTGACCTACTGGGATGAAATACTTATCAGAATTACAACTACTATCTTGCTACTCGTGAGTACTATAAATCCTTAAATCTTTTCAAGTGAAGTGCTGACTTTCCGAAGTAAGGTTCTTTGTCTCTCTATGTAATAACAGGATTCAAATGAATCAGGAAACCAACTCGTCATTTGACGAATAATTACAGTACCAAATAATAAAAGTTAACGCAAAATTATGTGTAGCACCAGTTACAAGTGAAATTGTATTAGAGGCAGCAACTGAGCTGGTGGAATAAGGTACTAATGGTTTATGGCAAAACACTGCAAATTGGATAAATAACCACAGTCAAAATATTTGTCTATTAAAGCGAAATGAGTACAAACTGTGCTTCCTACTTTGATAGTGCAAACCAATTTATGTGCAACACCCAGTGCCCATAAGTTACGAAACGTTGTTAGGACTGACTAAATGAGATGTATTCGAATGAATTTATAAACTCACTGCAGCTGACATAGAGCAAACAAATTATGAGGCACAAAATAATTGCCTTTAACATCTGGATAGCGGTGCAGTGATATTGCTGCGCCTCTCGCTGCCGACTAACTAAACCACGAGCATAATTGTTCTGTCTCGTGCTGTATAACATGGGACAAATACAGACCAATCACTGAACAGACCGCAAAGATAAGCACTGATTGGAACCACCTGTGGCTGTCTGAGATGTTGCTTGTCTGCGCTTAACGATGTCTTTCACGCACGACGTGTATGTGAACATTATTAGCACACTGCGCTTAGTGCGTCTGCTGTTTATTTAGGTAAATCCTAGCTTATCTGTGCACAGTAGTAGTAACAGTATCAGATATCGTCCACTTCATTTGCAATGGAGTCCCAGTTTTGCTAAGTTGCATCGCCCTATGAAAGAAGTGGGGCTTACGGAGCATCAGTGATGTAGCGGCATCGACAGTCTATGCTGCATGATCCTTTAATTTGTACCTGCTAAAACGGTTGCCGTTTCTTACCATCAAATACATGATACAAAACCAGAAGCAAAATGCATATAAATCTGACCATTAGTAAAACACTGGAGAACTAAATGAGGTATACCGCGATACACATGTAACCTTAGTTCATTGGATAACTGGGACAGTAGCTAAGAGAGATAGTGTGAAAACGTTTCCAGCCTGAAAACAATGCGTATCATAACTGGTTTGAAGTCAGTTTTCTTTAAGATACCAGTCGAATGCGTTACGCTTAAGCCACCGAAAACAATCAGCAACGCGTGGCGCCACAGGCAATGTATGATTGAAGGGATTAGTTAAAGCACTCGATGTGTGGATGGGATGCGACGCGCAATGTAAATGTAGGCTAAAACTTTCATTGAAGTGTAGCTTGGACAAATTGATCAATGCGACTGTGAGTGATGAAACAGCATATTATTATCCCAAATACCACTGCAATCCACGATCCGCTTGGAAACTATTGCTCACCTCAACTGTGGATAGCAGTCACGCAAACTGCGAGACTCTGGATGTCCACCGGGAGAAACACCCTGGAATTACTGATCAAAATTCTGTGCTTTAGTTTGGGGGGCTTCGGCAGAGGTACAAATGACGTCCTTTGGACAGTTGTGAACGCCGATTAGCAGCATTGTCGCTGTAAATGGACTGCATTTATTCCGTAGCCAGAGAAGAGCGTACACCGCCAGAGATGGCCGGATTGTCGTCGTTGTCTAGCAGAAACAAAATACCTCTTACCTAATTGAGGAACTGGTCAGATCTCTCAAGGAGTAGCAGGCTGTTTTTAGGCGACGCAAGACAATTTGGATACTATACGGAACTCAACCTACCGCTAACACATGAACGGTGAACGTCACTTGTATCTGCAAATTTGTACGTTCACATCTCTAGAATTCCAGCGGAAACTTAGTAGTACTTCGGTGTAAAATACTTGATAAGAATGAACTAGTAGCATACAAGGATTAGGGTAAAAGACATTAAAGATCTGCCTTTGTGTTAACAAACTATAAAACGTGAAATGGATATTAAAACAACCATCGGACCTATTCTTATTGGTGATGCGCAAAATGCTCGCTATTTTTCATCAAAGTGTTTAGGTTAACCCGAATTTAGCAGCGCGAGAGGTTGCATTTTAATCTTGTTTTCTTACTAGGCTCCATCACAGAGCATTACAAGACGAACTTGACGGTGTGCCGACAGGCAGCATGATCTTTTTTGCAGCATACAATCACTGAACACGTGAGGACATAGCACACACGGGAACTTGGTTTAAGAGCACTTCTATTCAGAGCTCCACGACAAAAACTATCTAGAAATGAATAATTGCAATGGAAAAGTGTACATACGGGTATAAATGTTAATGCTTTACTAGTTCCTTTGGTTTGCTTGTAAAAAGTACATAAGCATAATAGTTACTTTAAGAAATTCGCGCGTCGGTGGACCAACCATACACTAAGCAGTAGGGGATTGTTTAGGTTTTGTGTAGAGTCGTCACAGGGAGACACAGGCAGGCAGTCACCACCCATCTAGGAAACCACTAGACTGCCGTTTCTTTCTATTGCGACTCGTCATTAGCGCGCACCATCCAAGTCCTGCCGAGTTCGAACCAATGACCTTACCCTTGCAAGTCAGCGACATATGCCACTGAGCCATGAGCGATGGCAAAGGACTGCCATGGCTGATATCTAACTGCGATATAGCGCGTCTCATCCTCCACTGTCTTGCATGTTATGAATGTGAAGAGGACAGAGATGGCCCCCAGAGCAACGACTTCCTTTGCAAGCCGCCACCAATCGAGGTGGCATGTAAGCTGCTAAGACAATTACTGATGATTTGTAAAAAGCAGGAGGCTTTATCAGTTTTCCTGTAGGTTCGACGCAGTTAGACACAGGCAGACAGCCACCACATATACAGAAAAGCGCTAAATGGCCGTTTCGTCCTATTTTGCACTCTTCAGCATCGCGCACCCGCCGAATCCTCTTGGGGGTCAGTGACATATGCCACTGAGCCATGGGCGATGGCAGCGGACCGCTATGACTAATATCTAACTGGGATATAACGCGGCTCATCTGCCACAGTCTTGCAAGTTATGTATGTGCAGAGAACAGGACTGGCCCCCAAAGCAAACACTTCCATTGCAAACCACCACCAATAGAGGTGGCAAATAAGCCAATCGATCATTGCTGCCTAGAAAATTTGGAATCTGTCCTCCATTACGGCAATGTTACCCGCATAATCCTGCCCAAGTAATCGCCCTCCAGGAAGTAGCTCCACACATCGTAGGTCGTGTCCAGCAAAAGCTGCTTCCATGAATAATTCAATGACGAAATTGAAGACGAAAGTAAAAGACAGGCAACCTTGTCTCACACCACTGGATAAATTGTAGGGTATCCTTGACTATACGCATGCAGCACTCGGATAATGTTTACGTATCTCTCGGACACACCTCCGTTAACAGACAGGCACAAAGGACACATCGATCATCCCAATCAAAGGCAGATTTGCTGTAGAGGAACGTGACAACGTTGAGCCGCAAATATAAGTGACGGTTCACCAACACTTTACGCAAAGTGAGGATGTGGGCAATGCAGCCACGACCTCGACAAATACCTTGCTTGCCGCTCACGAATCTGGCATTAACGAGGGTCAGTCAGTCCGTGGAGGGCGACAGACGCAAGCAATTTAGTGGTGATTGAGATCAGATTGATCCCCAATAACTGGGCATTCCAAACCTGGGCATGCCTTGAAAATTTGTGCTATGACGGAGCGGATATACTTTGGAAATCATTAAGAGTAGTAGGTTCTCCGACTTTAAAGTGGGCTATTAGGCGAATGTTTTGGACCTTTTTATTCCGCAACAAGTTATCACGATCGATAGATATGCGTCCATGGCTGGTCTGAGGCTGGTGGACGCCAAGTCACTCTCCTGCGAACGAGGTTTTGTAAGTTAGCGCACGAGTGCACGAGATGAATGTCTTCAGGCAGGTGTAGCAGCCGCTCACCGTTGTCATTACGCGGAACTGCGCAATGTTGGTAATCTAGATTAAGCATAGCAGAGGTGCATTTACAGGCTTCCGGATCACAAGTAAGCACCGAATTATCCGTATTGTTTCTGCAAATAGGAGACAGTTTAGTTGGTAGTTTATTTCATATTTCGCAGAAGGAATGATACCGTTTGTGGGCGCATATGCAGTGATGGTAAATACATACTGCTTGTTTCCCGCGTAACTTCCAAGCCTAACACGAGTCCGTGAATCTGACAGCACATATCCGACTATTGCATGAGGTGCAATGGGGCAGCGCAAGTTCAGCCCGGTGGCTCAAAACAGTCCTCCTTCACCGGTTGCATGAGCATTTATGGTGCGTTGTTTTCTGACAAGCGCTTGGAAAACACATCGCCCGTGTCGCTTGTCGGATAATGCAAAGTAAATATGAAAATCCAATATTGCAGGCGGGGATCCAATATGTACCCTATGACGATAGATATGGGCTCAAGTATTTGGACAAGTGTTGCCTGTTGGCCGATTTTTAGCAAATGGTGAGGCTCGAGAAATGGCAGGGAAATCGAGGAGCGTAAGCTCAAAAAGAAGCTGATAAACTGAAATTGTCTGTTGAGTTGAACATGTATTTGTCGACTGGATTGGAGCCATGTCCTGCTATTGCCTTTACATCGAAATTGGTAGAAATGCAACCACGGAACCATGAGGAGTGTCAAGACATGGAGATTTGTAAACAATGATTAACAGAGGATAAGGATACAGGAATTCTTGAACAGCCGCATCCAAACCCCTGACCGATTTACCCGATGCAACAGCCAGGGTGCTGTCTATTATCCTCTGCAACGGCCAGAGCATCAAGAAATCATGCCATGAGTAGTTCATAATGTTGGACTGCGCGCGCCGGATAATATCTGCTTCCTCAGCACTAGACAGATAAAAGATTAGGTTCTCACGCAAGGCAGCGTGATTGTGGCACTGGGCTACAGAGAGATCTCTAAAGTGCAAGAAGTCACCTTCAATTCAACACGATAAGTGGATGACCATAGTAATGAGTTTGTCTGACCCCTAAACATTGACCAAGCTGATTTGATTAGCTCTGAATTGGCAAAAGCACCATCAAGCAAACCTTAGTGGATCACTGAGGTACAAAACTTATTGCAACGCACTAATTCCCAAGCGTGTCTCAAAGCAAGGCTACAACAACAGTTTATAACAAATATAACAGATATTAAGGTGGAAGCGGAGTTTTATATAAAATGCAGAATTTTGTAAGGTACTAAACCAACATAGATAATAATTAAAAATGTAGATGTTTCGCATGCGTACCACAGTTGAGCGGCCAGAATGACTGCCTCTGGCGTCAAAGTGTTGACGGCAACTGAAAACAGCGAAACATAATTTCACTTGCTAAAATTGCGTACCGACTCTGCAGCTGTTGGAATTGTTTAGTTTTGGATTTGGAAAAGCACCTGGGAAGATATTTTTGCTGACGTTCTCATCCAACATCCAACAACAGAAAATTGAACAGAAATGGAACTATCGTACTTCAACATCGCATAAATTAGCAACCTGACAAATGCACTCTAATTTAGGGGTTCAAACTACATACACAGTGGGGTTAATCGCGTATGACTGATGTGAATCGGAGAAAACATATTTGATAGTTCTTCACATATTACTTCTCTCTGAATACAAAGGTAACTGGTTACGTTCTTCATCTAATAGGGATTGTAACAGCGCTTGAGCGCGACATGTATCCAGTCCGCTGGTTTTCCGCTGACATGGTTAAAATTAAGAGGTCTGATAGGCTTGCTTTGATTGTCGTTGTCACATCCGTCGTAGCTGCTCTCCAGTACGATTTTTGCTTTACGCTTCTGTGCCTTTTTCGGTACCTAGTTTACCTTGACCATTTACAAGACACCTGCAACGTAATTATTTAGTGTTACCAAATTAAAGTCTATTAAGACCTGCCGTGCTATTCACACAAATAACAGGCTTAAACACCGAAACCGAAAACTATTACGTACCAGATAGTACATCCATAACTCTAAGGCATATCAACGCAACTGCATCCATGAGACACCGACAGTTAAATTTTAACTACCATCTATAGCTAGATGTAATCAGTTTGACGGCATTGGCGTCTAGTATCCAGCCGGTCCAGGTTAACTCGAAACAATGGAACAATGGAATAATGGTTTATTAAGAGTAAAAAAGCATTAGTTAACAAGTACAGTGAGATGGAAATTATTGCGAAAATTAACTTCCATGATAAAGTGGAAAGCGTTTTGTTGGACTCAGCATAGACTTACGTAGAATAGAGAAGATGTTCGCGTATTAAACGATTATATCCACAAATCCAATGGTTGGGAGTTAGGTAAGACACCGTTTGATTGTGTTTTGTATCCCCTAGCTAACAAGTCATAAAATGAAATGTAAATGATACTATGCGTCGTCAACTCTGTTTAAAAATCGCCAGATTGGGAGTGATGACGATATAGGTATGGAAGGCGTTCAAAGTCTGGCAAACGCGGAGGGAAAAGAAACTTCTACGGCATTCAAGCGGCTATACTGAATTGTCATTTTCAGAGTGTGACCTCTTAGGTTAGTGTTGTGGTTCCATTCCAGCAGTGGACGGCAAATGTGGGTGGAGTTCTGCGGAATTTGGCAAACCATTATGAGATCCCCCGCAAAAGCCGATATTGGCTGCTGTATATTCTTAGGGATTTCAGTCTAAGCTGATAGGACAGATGAATGAAGCCCCTGACGTTCTTGTTTGCTCTTCTTTGTGGAGTCTCGAGGGCAAAATGATCCTGTTTCTGCCACGGCTTCCACGCCTGAATATCATATTCCACGTGCGGTCGAACGTAGGCGTTAAGCGTTTGGGAAAAGATTGAGGGTTCTAACCGACCGAAGGCTGTGCAAGAAGGCCAAAGTGTTGATTGCCGGTTCTCGTCACTTTCTCTGCTTGTTTTGAAAACCCTAGATATTCCTGTGCCAATATACCTAGGTCACGCTCCTGAGAGACCTACTCTAAGATGTGGTATCCAAGCTTGTAAGCGCTCACCGGCTGGTGACGCAGATGGATCACCTTGCACTTAGCTATGTTCAATTGAAGCATGTTACCCTTTGAACAGTCGTAAATGCAATCTAGTTCATGTTGCAGCCGATCGCGATCTGGCTTGTCACTAACCGCCTGCCATATCTTGACCTTATCGGCAAAAAGCAGGAAATTCGGGGAGATAACTGATGTCAGGTCGTTGATAAACATCAGGAGTATGCATGGTCCCAGCACTGACCATTGTGGGACACCACATTCCACCTCAATTGGGTTAGAGCGTGATCCCCTGCCGCGTACTTGAACCTTCCGTTGATGCAGGAAGCAGCCACTCCAATCAAATATAGGATCTCCGATTCCGTGGCTCTGTGGCCGTTGCAGTAGGATGCGGTGATCAAGGCGGTCGAAAGCTTTGGCGAAGTCCAAATGGATGATGTCCACTCCGATCCCGTCAGCAGCCACTTCCGTCCAACTACCTCGTGCAATCAGTAGGTTGCTGGTGCATGACCGGTGTTGACGGAAGCCATGTTCTTCCGGTACCAAGATATTGCATTTTTCCAGGTAGTCCATTAAAGCCTCAGCGACGACTGCTCCCATCACCTTCGCGAGCACAGGGAGGAGAGTCACTGGGCGATAGTTTGCATGGTCTGAACGGCTATTACCTTTAAAAATTTGGGTGATAATGCCACGCTTCCACATAGTGGGGACTTGTTGTTCATCAAAGCTCCTTTAAAAGAATGTGACAGTGGTTCAGTTAGCTTGTTGTCCACAGCCTTCAGTGCCTTCGGGCGGATACTGTCTGCTCGCAGAGAAATATGCTCACGCTGTGAGAATAACTACTTTAACACAGTTGATAGGTGGAAACTTAAATGTGTAAACAGTGGAGTCGGTAATGTGCATGACATTATGGGACAGGTAGAGGATGCGAGTTCGAAAATTGGGGCGTATAATAGCCGCAGTACATTAGCTGCTTCTTCGGCTCTTTGTACTCTACCGCCTGTCATGTATAGTGGAGGGATTCCATGTTTCACTTTAGGAAGCTAATTGACATGCCTATATAGCCGTTTTTTGTTTGCCATGGATTTTTTGACTATGCACTGTTGATACGTTATTTTGTCCTCACGGACAAGTGCAGGGCAGTGGTTGCGCTGAGGAAGCTAATAAAGGAAGCTAATAATAATAATAATAAACAGTTTGTCACCATAATGAAGTTTCGACCTTCACTAATATCTTTGGCACACAGAAGAAACCCATGTTAGGTTCGACAACCACTTTCCCGAAAACCCAACTTTGTTGACTATACTTTAGTTTTAACCTGCTTGGCCAAACCTACGCATCCACCATGTAATGTAAACCGCCCAATCCGCATCGACGTCACAACCGCATTTGACACCTAAGCAATAACCACGCTGGCGTCCCAAAACACAGCGTCAACCACAGGCGATTA